>LPNX010411237.1:3319-17929 GCA_001517045.1 Pseudotsuga menziesii
GATGATAGGGGGGAAGTATAATAAGTTGATTGTTATTTTGTAAGAATTCGAACTCGAATTTGTTTCGGCAAAATCGAAGAAATCGTTAAGTTTTGCGGAGCTCATTTCTAATTTTTCAAGTGAAGAAAAGGAGGAGGTTTATGAAGATATGTTTGTCGATGAGCATATTTTTGTTATCTCAACTGTGGATCCATGGTATGGGGATATCATTATATATTTGCAAACATTGAAAGTTGCTACTCACCTTTCATAGGATGAGCGACAATGACTACGTCACGTATCTAAGAACTACCTTATAGTGGATAACACTTTGTACCATCGTGGGGTAGATTCCATTTTACATCGTTGTTTAACCCATGAGGAGGCTATGGTTGTGCTGAATGATTTCCATGAAGGGGTGTATGGTGGTCATTTATCTGGGATTTCTACAGCCCAAAAAATATTGAGAGAGGAATATTTTTGGTCATCGATATTCAAAGATTGTGTCAATGCGGTCAAGAAGTGTCACCCTTGCCAGGTGTTTGCATGCAATATGCGCTCACATCCTGACCCATTACATCCAATTATCACCTCTAGTCCCTTCACTAATTCATGGCTTGAATTTATGGATTGCCACCCAGCTTTGGCTAGGGGGAATCATCACATTATAGTGGCTGTTGATTATTTCACAAAATGGGATGAGGCTATGCCCATGGTTAAATCTAACGGTGAGATAGCTGCGCATTTCATATTCAACCAAATCATTACTTGGTTTGGCATTCCTAAATATCTTGTCACTAACCATGGTAGGCACTTTCAGAATAAAATGATGGAAGAGTTGGCTTCAAAGTTAGGGTATAAGCAGGAGCACTCATCTTCTTATTACCCTCAGGTGAATGAACAGGTTGAAGTAGTGAACAAATCACTTAAGTCCATTCTCTAATGAACAATCACACACAGTAAGATGAATTGGCATATCATGTTATATCCTGCTTTGTGGGCCTATAGGACCACGGTTAAGAATGCCACCGGTTTCTCTCGATATCAGCTCGCACATGGGGTGGAGGCTATCTTACAGGTTGAATGTGAAATCCCTTCATTGAAGCTATCTATAGAGCTTTTACTAGACACTTCTACAATGGAAGAACATTTGGTCCACTTAGAGAAGCTTGATGAGCAGCGCCGAGATGCCTTAGTGGCTCTTGAAGTAAATAAGCATCATGTTAAGGTCCAGTATGATAAGTCTGTCTATCTGAGAAGGTTTAGGGACAGCCTTGGCAGAGCCTATAAATGGGCTCTATCTTAAAAATTACTATGCATGATCTTCGATCAAGGCTAATTATTGTATATTATTGTACAACGTTTTCCATAGTTAGGTTTTCTTATGGTGATCGAGTTTGTTGATTAGCTTTCATTTCTTATTGCAGATGTCGATGGAGTCTTCCATTTACATAGTATTTGCTGATGGTGCTAGCCACCACACTCAAAACTCAGCTTCTACTGCTTGGGTGATCTATACTCCTACGGGTCAGGTATTGTCTTCAAGAGGTGTATGTTTACGACCTTCTTCGAACAATGTTGCTAAGTATAGTGTCGTTATTGAGTTATTGCGGGATGCTATTTCACGTGGTGTTCTATCTCTTGAGGTACATCTTGATTCACAGTTAGTGGTTTCTCAGCTTAATGGCTTGTATCATATTATGGATCTGACATTATTATGAAGATTCTTAAGTGTGATATTGCCAGAATGAAAATTTGAAAACATAACATACATACATGTTTCAAGAATTTTTAATCAAGTTGCTGACTCATATGCTAACTATGTGCTAGATTGGCATTTGATTCATAGACCATAAACATATCACAAACATACATTTTTACACACATGTAAATAAATAAAATCAATCATCATAAAAAAAATTCATTAAACATCCAAAATGTGACTTCAAAATACAAAAATGGGGCTTTCGAGCCACCAAAATATAATACATGGTAGTACAAAAATGAATCACACTCAGGTCTCTAAGCCTGTGGAGGAGGAGGGGGGTTCTAATTGTGGTAGCACACCATGGCTCTAGCTAGTTGTTGAAATAACCAAACCCATGCTTGTGGTACACCAACCACTTGGTGTTGCATGGCCTCAAGTAAGTCATTGACTTATGCCATGGGTACTCTATGTGTCAATCATACAAAGTTTGTGTGGATTCTTTGGAGCATCTGCTACGCATCTACACCCATGATATAATCTCCTCTTCCCCTCCATCTATGATGAGGGAAATTGTCAGGAAGCTGTGGTCCAACATGTGCACACACATGACAAATTGTCACTATGTGTCATCATGAAAAAATATGTCTTTTGAGTCAATATATCAAAAAACAAAAAAAACAAAATTATAATTCAAAAAACTGAAAAAGAGGGTTGGGATTCGTTACCTATATCACCGTATGCTACTCTTGGTGGTAGGGACATATCTAGATCTCCCTTGAAATCTATCCCTGCATAGGGGTAGTCATCGATGGAAATGATCTACCATCGCCACCATGGAAATAAGTCAGCTGGGTAGGGGTTGGACACCCTACCTCCACCCAGTATACACATAGCATCTTCCCAACATCATTGGGCCGGATCTCGAACCCCGTGAGGAGGAATGTCAGTTCTATGGCTTAGCCCCAATTCATGCTCAAAGAAGAACGTGATCAGTATATTGCCAAAACTGAAGTTCTGTACCCTACCCATCTTGCAGTCATTGAGTTGTTGCTTCATGTTAATCAATAGCTCAGTGCTCCAGTCATAAACTATGGGTCTCATGCACTCCACTACATAGAAAAATAATGGCCGCAAGGCCTAGTGGAGTGATGCTAGACCAGCTATCCTACCGAGTGCCAATAGTATGGCCTTTAGTCTGATTACCTAGATGGAGTTTGTCAGGATTTGACTCCCAACCGTTTCTGTGTCTGAAAAATAGTATATTGCAATGTACTCATCAATAGTGAGACCACCTCCAGGCCCGCGATAGCATAGGTTCACCACCTCTCTCCGTTGGGATAATCCTGTAATGAAGTATATGTCCTCCACCTCTAAAGTGAGGGACATCCCATCGATATGAAAAGACTCTGAGTCTGGATCCCAGTAGTCTACTAGCATATGTAGGAGTGTTAGTTTGGCCCTTAGGCTGCTAAGACACTAAAACTTGTATATCCCACATGCACAAAGAGCTTGTTGAGCCATTAAATCACCCCGAACATCCTCTTCTACATCTCCATGTTCCCTCTCCCTCCATTCTAGAACCATCCTTCACATTAAAAATAGTTTTTGGTCAATATTTACCTTTAAAACCTTATGTATGGCCACATACATGACTATTTTCAAAAAAACCACGTATGTACGTGGTTTTGAGCGATTTTTCCGCATATAGCTAGTCGTATATGTAGAAAAAGCCTCGATATCCGTGTGGGCTGAAACAACCAATTTAGACTAGCCTAGAAATCAAATTTGGCCATGGAAATTGAAAAACATTTACATGAAAATGGAAGAGGAGGACATGAGAAATTACCTGGAACAAACGATGTCAAGTTTCGCCGGATGATGCTCCTGGAATTCGCGTTGGAAGTTTTGAGCTCAAATGGGTAAAAATTTCAAATGATATGTAATTTTTGAATTTTTTACTATTTATAGAAAAAATTTGAAAATTTCCCCCCCTTTCTATAGTTTTGAACTATTTCTAACCATTTTGGACCATTTTGGACTAATATGATGATATAGGGGTCCATTTTGAGCGCCGTTTGGACCGTTGTTTTGATCCGTTCGTGCCAATTTCAGGTATTATGTCTAAACTAACATATAGGTTAGATCTCACATCCATTTGAATTTTGCACAACCTTATGACCATTTCATGATAACCTTAGGTACAAACCCATTCTATCTTGTCACGAAACCTTCTTGTTGTTTTAGAAGTGATATGATGTGAATGGTAGAGCTTGACCATACATGGGTGCCCTAGTTAGCTCCTATTTTGTATTTGGTACCCATGCCGACATTTTTCCTCTAGAATATGGGAGTCCTTTGTATATTGTCACCATGTCTTTGCGCAAGACCCTCATACTCCTCTTGATATTTTTTGTTGGCCTTCTTCCCCCATGACTGCCTTAAATCAAGTTGTAATTGCATTATCATGATTTTTTCCTGCCTTAATGAGCCTTATGCTGGCTTCCCTAACTTTGATTCTCAGCCATATAGCTCGAGCTTGTCTCATGTTTAGCCATGCAGAGCCATTTTATATATCTTTTGCACCTTGATTCCCCATTTTTACCGAGAGGGGACCTTCCCCCAAGTGTCGTTATCCTACACATGTATCCTTGCATTGAGCATAGGTATGTTCTACTGCTTGGAACTACTTTGTTTTCCCCTTAACACTCATATCCTCCTAGTCTATAACTATAAAGCACTTTTATTCTTTTTCAAGCTTTTCAAAACATTTGAAAAAGTCCAAAAAAATAAAAAAACCAAAAATCTTGACAAGAAAAGAAGTTATCTTTGGCAGCAGTCGAGTCACGTTGCCTTTGAATAGAGCACTGTATATCACATCCATTGGTTGCGTTAATAGTTTGACTTTAGGAGCTATACTCATTTCTATGAGTTTATCTCCACCAACTGGTTAAGCTTCCAGTCCCTATGGAGTTTATGTCGATGTCTTTTGTGTCACAAAGATGTACCAGTTTTGTATATCGAGTCTATGTTTCCTACATTAAGTCACCATTCACTTTTATGCTCTTGTTTGAAGGAAGTTGAAACCTGAGTCAGCCATTCCTCCATGCTCTTGACTTTGCATGTGGGCCATTCCCGGTACTAATACTGGTTCGTGCACATTATGATAAAGTCCTTCCACATTATACATCTTTTTTGAGTACCTTGTGTTCGATGATGGGGGATTCCTTAATTCTCTCATTCCAATGGATTTCATCCCATCAAATTCAAATCATTTACTCTGGGATAGGAATCTAGAGTCATTTTGAGTGCCTTAATACTTGCATTCATTAGCGGCAGTTTCTCTAGCCATAAACAGTTTTGGGAATACATCAATGTCCCCTGATCGATGGATCCTCTCAAGTGTTTCGACCTCAACACATTTATTCACACTCGTTAGTTTGCACTCTAGTACCTTGATTCCCATTTTCATTATCAATGGGTGATCTCGCGTCTGTTAACGGTATACATTAATGACCGGTAATCAGATGATGTACTACTATGTTTGACCTCGACACCTCTATTCACATAGTAGGACATGTACTTGTATCATATTGTGTAGAAGACCTTCCATATTGGTGGCATTTCATATATGCTACCTCCTTGATCGTGCCAGTGTTCATGAGATTTCAACTCTCGTGACTTGATTCCAGTATATGTCAGATGTTTCCAGCCATTATGGAGATCATGATCCTTTGTATATATTCATCATGGAGATTCTGATCTATCTATATTGTACATGGCAATGACCACACATGTCATATTTTGTATCATGCCTCTTCATGACCATTGTACTCTTATGTATCTGGGACTGCTATATGGACTTGTAGTTATGTGCAGAGTTTGATTATTGTATTATACTATTGGATGGCTGGTTCTTCCACATATTTATTCATCACTCCACTTCTGGGATGGAATTATAATGTATTTCGGCCATCGTATCACCCCTCTGACCTCACACATTAGGGGGCATCTATTACAACTAGTTTTACCACACATGGTGGATCACACCTTTATGGCCTTCCCTATCCCTTTGCATACTCTTTGGACCCCATGGACCATTTTTGTACCTTTGATGTTTCCAATATCATCCCTAAAAACATGCCTTATTTTCTATACGCAACTTTTAAACCTATTCTCACGTATATACGCACATTTGACCCTCAAACCTGCGTACATCAGGATGTGTGCAAAAGGCCAAATAGTTTTGAAGTTTTTCTTGATGTGGATCTGAGTCACTTGTCTATTATACTTCCATATTCCTTGAGATCACTCGGATTTGACCTTCCATTACCCCATTGAAGCACTATATAAGGAACCCTTTGGATACATTGAAAGGGGAGGAATTGAAGAGCAAGAAAACTATAGTCCATTGTTTCTAGAGCTTATACTTGAGTCTGAATCCCTTTGTCCCTTGGATCACTTTGTGTTATTCCCAAGCTTTCCTTTGCTTGTGATCTTTCTATCGAGAGATGGAGGATTGAAGTGGTGGAGGCCCAACTTGAGGACTCAGTTTCTCCTATTCACAGACATGCCGACAGAGGTTGTCACTATTGTAATCTCTATTTTATATTAATAGAAATATCTTTTCCTATCCAATAATGTGTATTTAAATGAGTATTCAATCCATGGATGGTTTAAATTCTTATATGTTATTGAGTATACATTCTAGAGTAGGTCTAACACCATCACATAGAATGCTTGTCTTGTTTGCTGAATGTTGAGAGAGAAAATTGCTTATACAAGTGAGAGTGGAAAACCTTAACGAAGATCTACATCAAACGTCTGGAATAAGGTATGTTTCAAGATCCTTTAGTGTTAGATATTTGGTTTCTCTTGCATATGGGAAATGATTGAATTTTTTGGTTACTCTATCTGTTGTGGTACCCCAAGCCATAGGAAGTTTTCTCCGTAACAGGCGATATTCTAGATTAGAATGAAATTTTTCAATGAATCAGAAATCATATTATCAGACCTACAGATATGCCTCTAAGTGATGAAATCAAATGACCTCTCCAACAAACATACTCTTCAAAAGATATGGAGAAGTATAGGGTTCCTGATGGTGTAAATGTGGTTTAGGTGGAAAACCACTAGCTAAGAATCCATAAATACTACCAAATCATGAATGTACCGAGATGCAGCCTCGTTGAGTAAACCTATCACTGGCTCATACTCGGTGATGTTGTTGGTAGCTGGACCAATACAGAATGCTCCTGATCTAAATAAATCCTAAGCTAGGGAATACAACACCCAAACATCTAAATCAATATTCAAGGTATGATGACATGCACCATTAGCGAAACCGTAGAAAGCCATCCAATCTACATAACCAAAACATGGTATAAACCGTATGGACATCAAACTCAAAACCATATTTAAAATGAAAAAACAAACTGAAATCCAAATATACATATATACAAGGTACCATACATAAATTTCTTAGGCATAGTACCTCTTCAGGTACAACCCATTGCAAGGTTTCTCGAAGGGCATCCCATCATAGTCCATGAGCTCACAAACCCCTTTCTATAAGACCTTACTAATGACAAAGTGACCATACCACATAGATTCAAACTTTACCTTCCCTATGGCATCATGTCTTTGACAATAAGTTAGGTCTAGGTCACCTTCATTAAAGAGACGAGGTTGAGCATACTTTTCATACTATGCCTTGACACATTTATTGTGTGCCTCATTAGCCAAGGAAGCATCTCTTCTACTTTCATCAAGGTTGGTCAAGTACATAATTCTCTCTTCCTCGGCAAAAGTGTTCATGAGAAGTTCTACTGCAATTTTAAGTAAAGGAATTTGACACTCGATAGGGAGGACAACCTCTAGTCCATAGACCAACTGAAAGGGTGTGAAACCAGTTGTTGTTTTTACTGAATTCCTATAATCCCAAAATGTGGAAAAGAGAGTCAAGTTCCAGTTGGATTTGTGATCTCCAGCCATCCTACGCAACATATTTTTCAAAACTTTGTTAATGGCCTCAACCTAACCATTAGCCTGCGACTAATACAGAGTTGAGTTTTCATGGAAAAAACCTAGCTTAGCACTCAGCTCATCCATCATCAGATTATAAAAATGAGATCTATGGTCAGTGACTATAGCTTGTTGGACTCCAAACCTAGCTATCACATGGTTGAATAAAAAGAGGGTGGAAGCCTTACCATCCTCTGGATATGGAGGCATTTAATCATCCCATTCTGTAAAGTAATTGACAACTACGATGATGTAACCATGCCCCCCGCCTGACATAGGCTTACAATGTATAAAATCAATACCCCACTTGGAAAAAGGGCCAACTGCAATGATGAGGTGTAACGGAGCAGGGTGGGTGATCTTTTTTCGGATAAAATTGTTGACAGGGTGGGAATTTCTTAACCGCTTCATGACAATATTTAAAGATCGAATGCCATAAATAACCAGCATGAAGGATTTTATGGGATGTAGCCATACCATAAAGATGACTTCCACATGCTCTAGAGTGGCAGTCATTGAGAACCTATTCAGCATATTCATGTGTAATACACTGTTGAAGGGTGGAATCGATGCCATGTCAGTACAATGTATTATTCAAAATGAGATAGTACTTTTTTTGGTGATGGATATGACGATGATCATCATGGGAAATGTAAGGATGAAATATTTGAGTCTGGAGCTAAATGATCAAATCTCCATGCGATGGATCAATTGTTCTTATCAAGAACACAAATTCATCTGGGAATGAATATTTGGGATCAGTTTATGTCAAAGCACAGGTAAGGTCACACGTCAAATCCGCAAAAACCAAGGATTTCTTTGAAGTCGCTTTGGAGAAATCAAGAACAAATTCCTTTAAGATAACAATCCAATAGGAATGTTTCCCCCCTAGTACCTAACGAGTCAGAATGTAGTACATAGGGTTTTGATCTGTGAGTATAGTTGTAGTACAAAGTAGAATGTAATGATGAAAATTTTTATACATAAATGACCATGGAAAAACATAACTTCTCCACACACGAGAAACAGGTTTTGGATTCCATGAGACTCCTACTCATGTAATATATTAGGTGTTCTTGGCTGTTGGGATTGTCCTGTGCTAGAACCATTCCAATGGTAGTAGTGGACGCAGGATCATACAACAGAAAGTACTTTGAGTAATATGGGGGGTGTATCATGGGTGAATGGGTCAGAGCATGCTTTAGATTATCAAAATTTTGTTGGGCCTGGTCATCCCAGAAGAACGACGTGTCCTTCTTCAGGAGATGCATATAACCGTTCATTTTCTCTATGAAGTTGCACAGAAAGTGATGAATAAAATTTGCTTTCCCTTGCAAAATTTGGAGCTCGATGATTTTTGTTGGGGCAGGTAAGGCCAGGATAGTATAAATTTTTAGAGGATCAATACAAGTGCCATATTTGGAAACGATGAAGCCAAGAAGGTGTCCAATCTCAACACAAAAGACACATTTGTGTGGATTCAGTCGTATATTATAATGATGAAACCTAAGGAAAATGTCTCTAAGGTTCCCTAGATGGTTTTCTCATTGCTACAAATGAGAAGTGAGATCATCAAGGTACATTTCCATGATGTGCTTGATATCGTGAAAGGCATAAGACATGGCTCATAGTAATGTAGCTTCGACCTTTTTTAGGCCAAAAGCTAACTTTTGATATGCGAAGGTTCCCCACAAAAAAATGAATGTCATTTTGTGTTGATCGGTGGGTAGGATCTCTATCTAATTGTAGCAAGAAAAGACATCCATAAAAGAAAAGATTACACTCCCAATACAGTTATCAATGATCTGATCGATGTGTGTAGTAGCGAAATTGTCCTTAGGACAAGCCTTATTCAAGTCTCAAAAATTGATACAGACTCTAATAGTGCCCTGCTTCTTAGTTACAGGAATAATGTTAGATATCCATTTCATCAGGGGTATGGGATAAATAAACCCCTCCTTCAGAATTTTTTCTACTTCAACTTTAATAGCCGTAGCCTTCATAGGATGGACTTGACATAATTTTTGTCAGACAGGTTTTTCCGTGGGATAGGTTCTAATCACATGTATAATAATTGGTGGTCGATCCCAGGAATCTCCTCATACGTCCATCAAAAAACATAATAGAATTATTTTAAAATAGATCTATAAATTTTAGCTTCATCTATCGAGAAGTTATGGCCTACATGAACGTGCTCAATAGTTCTAGGCTTGATTGATATGTCAATCCGAGTTGTCTTAGTGATGTTACAAATATTTTCTTCAGAATCTCTGTCTTACAACAATATAGGTGTTTGTGGATTGGTGACAATATTAGTACCAATAAGGGATATGAGGTCAAATATACTGAACTGGCATGAAGAAGGAAGTAATATATGTGATGGAGATCTTCCCATACAGGTTCATCCATACGCATGATCTCCATGATCGACTCATATGAAGGAAAAGTATGGGAGAGATAGTCTAGAGTAGGGAGGAATGGGTCTAGCCAATAAGGAAGATGATAAGGATCTGAATCCACTAGATGAATAAAATCATAATGGACATCAAAAGTAGATTGAGAAACATCATACAATGCTTCATAAGGGCCAAGAGAGGATGACTCAACAACTTATTTTCCTTTAGGACTATGGCCAGTCATGGAAATCATGTTCATGACTATTTCCATACTAGGAGGGACTGGAGGGAACACTCCCATGAGGGTTGAATCCTTCAGCATACATACCCCAATCGACTGATAAGGAGGATGGGACTGACCTAGCATAGGGATTTTATTTGCGGTGGGAGTAGTAACATCCGGTGAACAAAAGTCAAGTTGATTGATGGTTACAATCTTCTGCAAATGAGGAAATTGGAGAGTTTGAAATACTTTTGAAGCGATCATAGTCATAGCATAGAACCATTTTCTCCCTAATAGAAGAATGTAATCCAACGGGGCATTGACCACTTCCACCTGAATAAAAAGAGTCTTTCCTCCAAGCTTGACTGAAAGGACCAGTAACAGATCACGAGGCTGGAAAACTCATCCATCAAAAGATTTTAAGGTTGTAGGTGACTTTGTAAGTTCAGGAGAACCAATGCATCTCTAACAAGATATAGACAAAACTAAGGTCAAAGCTCCCTCATCTAGAATGGTCCGATGGACCTTCCTCCCAACTACTCTAGAGGAAATTTGAAATGCAAGTTTGTGAATTAATATGGACTAATAGTTCTCCACATTGAAATAGATTTGGTTGGTTTTATCTGGGTTTGATACCCCCAAATCTGTTAAAAAGTTATTACATTGTGTTGGACAACTTTGGAGTACCTCTAGGGTGGACATTGCACATGGTGCATGACCCAAATATTCAACCACATTATAGAATTGTGTGGTTCACGAATTGGGATTAAAAACAACCTTCCTTAGGGTAGCCTTAGGAGGTTTTAAAATCAAATCGATATTAGGTTTATTGATGATGAGATGACCATTAGACAAACATAGAGGGGAACTAGTAGAAGGAACTTTCTCAGAAGAAGGATTCTCATCCTTCTTCTCTATTGGCTTGTCGTAAGAATAAATACGAGTATTCAAATTGATGGTATCTAAGGACATCATTCTGATTTCTTCTGTAGAACTAGAGGTCCCTTAATTAGACATGTGATCTACCAATTGTTGTTGAGATGGGAAGGGATCGATTAGCACTGTCAAGGTGGGGTTACTTTTAAGAAATTTACTAATCTCTTCATGACGAGGGAACTCCTTTGTGAAGTGATCACCACCACATAAAAAACAAGGGTACTTGGATTTTCTCTTCCCTTTATTATCATTCTCTATGGCCATAGCCTTGGGATTCTCCTGTTGGTTTCTAGGTTTTTTATTTTTACCTTTACCTTTTTTCTTATTGCCATATTTTTGTGTGCCTTAGATAGAATTTACCTCAGCAGAAATCATCGTATTCAAAGGAATAGTAGTAGAAGCACTTGGTTACTTGGCAAGTTTGGCTACTGGTGAGGGTTAGATTGAACAAGAAACCCCATCAATAGGAGTCTTTACGGGTGGCTTAGCATTGTCTGTGCTAGGATGAGGAGCTTGAGGGATGAGGTCATACAGAGCTTTGGATTAGGAATACACCAATTCTAGATACTGAGTGTGACTGATAGCCTACTCTTTGGTAACATCAAGTTATAGCGGATTTCACCACTCCAAGTGATTCACACTTTGTATGGCATTCCCCTATCCCACTGTAGACTCTTTAGACCCCATGGACCATCTTTTATCCTTTGATGTTTCCTTGATCATCCCTAAAACTATATGAAAAATGATATACGCGGATTTTTACCCGATAACCGCATACATACGCGGGTTTTACCCCTATAATCATGTACATCGGGATGTGTGCATAATACAAATCCTTTTGGAGGTTTCCTTGACATGGATCTGACTCATTCGACTCCTGGCCTTCCATATGCCTTGAGATCACTCGGATTCGACCCTTCATTATCCCTTGTGAAGCTATATAAGGAACCCCTTGGTACATTGAAGGCATATAGAGAGATTGAAAGCAATGAAACTATATTCCATTGTTGCCGAAATTTATACTTGAGTCTGCATCCCTTTTTCCCTTTGGAGCACTTTTGTGTTCTTCCCAAGCTTGCCTTTTGCTACTGAGCTTGCTATCGTGAGATGGAGGATTGAGGTGGTGGAGGCCCAAGTGGGGGATTCAGTTTCTCCAGTTCGTAGACGTGCCCTCAGAGGTTGTATCTATCTTGTAATCTCTGATTTATATTAATAAGAACTATCTTTTCCTGTCTAATGATGTGTATTTGATTGAATGTTGTATCCATTCGAATATGTCAAATTCTTTTACATTATTGATTATATATGCTAGAATAGATCTAACACCATGATATATAGTATACTTGTATTGTTTACTTGTTGTTGAGGAAGTATTATATCAATTCAAGCTGAAGGTTGGAAAGCTCAACGGGGATCTACTTCAACCGTTCGGAATAAGGTACGAGGTTTCATCCTTTAGTGTTAGACATTTTATTTCTATTGCATATTGGGAAAGATTGATTTCTGGAGTCAAAGTTGTCTGTTGTGGTACCCCAAGCCATAGGAATTTCTCTCCATAACAGAATTGGCGACTCCACTAGGGAGTTCCTAGTAGTTGTCCTTTGGGGGTGATTTTCTCGGCATTCAATGTATTTGAATCGTTGTTTCTCTCCTGTTTCTGTGTCGGGTCTGGGGGCATGTATTCCTGGTAGAGTCTTATTGGAGTGAATTTTGCCTCAGCCTATCTGTTTGCCTTATGTTATGCACCTTTTCTTCCTGTACACGGGTTTTTGATTTACAGTCGCGTACGCATGCGGTTTCCTCTGTGATTTCCGCATATACACGCGGGTTTACTGCGAACAATCGCGTATACCCTAGATTTTTCCCTTTTTGTGGAATTTAATTGGTTTCTAGGTGAATGTTGTTAGTTGATAAGTCTCCTTTGGCGCTGCCTGAGTCTATTTTGACCTCTGCTTTTGACCAGAAACGTTTTTTTTAGTCTAATTTTTTTTTTAGGAAAGTTCTTGTCATGGAATTTTTGATTTTTTTTTTTAGATTAGTGCATTAGAGTTCTTTTACCTTAGTGCTTTTCTTGGATGCTGTCTATGTGTGCTTGTAGATTCTGGGGGTGGTAGAATCATTCTTTTGATTTTTGCATCTCTTATATTTTCAAAAAATCGAAAAACATTTGCTTATCATAATGCATTGCATTTTTCACTTTGCATTGTACTTGCACTAGATCTAGATTTGCTTTGGAGTGCTAGTTAGGACTTCATATAGGAAAAATTTGCATTCATCATTTGAAGAAGAATTGTGCATTTCACGTAGTAGCATACCTTGTTTACATGGACAGAATGCATTTGCATTGATTGTTATGGTGTACATTTTACTTCATGTTGCATCATAACACCACTAGGCACAACCATATCCTATTTTTGAGTAATAAAGCCAACTAAAATCAACGCTAATTAAAATGAATTACACTCTTTTCTTTTCTAGGGTGCACCAACAAGCTTAGGTTTTAGGATCTTGGAATAGTTCATTGTAAGTCAATTCTCCAAGATCACTAAACAACAACATCTAGGTGTCTGTCCAGGGAGTGTGTGAAATCCTTGGTATAACCATAATTCTTAGGATCCTCCTCTCAAACGGGAGTTAAGCACAAGGCAGTGTGAGTGGTTATTGATTAGGATGACCCCTAGTCATAACTGAGTAGCACCGGAGATATTTCCAGGATTGTATTCGTATCTGGGGGCTCTTTTGAGAGTTTTGGACTTTGCTACCCTGCCCATACCGTCAATCTCGCCTGCAACTGTCTGCCTGAGCTTTGATTATATTGAGGTGACCTTAGTGATATTACCTAGGATATCAAGGAGGTACTTATAGAGGTTATTCTGTAGGTGTCCCGGCTAGGTTGGGGTCAGATAGCACAGTCGCTTTACGCGTTGAAGCTGAGGGCCACAATAATTGGTTCCGTACCTCTGCTTGTTGTGTATGGGAGTCTCAGGCCTCTCCGAGGCAAGACATACCTGTTTCATTCAGGAGCTCACTTATTTAGCCCTTGTTTGATTGCATTTGGCTTTAGATTTTATTAGTGATTGCTCTGTGCATGCTAGTTGGCCTAGGGTTTACTTAAATAGAGAGTCTTTGCTATTTTTGTTTTGAGTCATTATGGATTCGAGTGCGGTTCTGCGCCATTCTCATCGGTTAGTAGGAATTTCGCCTTCCACTTATCCTCCTCCTTTGGGAGAGATACCTAGACATTCTAAGCGGACTATGTCACACACTGATTCACACACCATGGAGGATCATTCAGAGACTATTCCTGAGCCACCTCCTCCCATTCATGTTGACGATGGGGAATTTAC
>LPNX010411237.1:18893-41528 GCA_001517045.1 Pseudotsuga menziesii
CTGCTAGATTTCCTTCTCGAGTGGTTCCTCAAGTCTTTATTTCCATATATCATGAAGGATGTTTCTACATCCGGAGTGTAGAATGAGGAACAAGAAATATTTAGGGCGCAGGAACTGGACTTGATTTATGCTTAGTCTGGTTTGTTGTATGAGATTATTACCAACGCTCCTCATTCTAGTTTCGATCCCAAGGTCAAACCTAGACCACATGTCGATGGCATTGTGGGTTGTGCAAGTGCGAAACCTGTAGATTCGGTTGCAAAACAAGTTAGTCAATTGTCGCTCAACCAGTCTGCTTCGGGACAAGCTACGGCTTCGTCTCAACCCACCCAAACGGCGAATGTACTTTCTGTGCAATCGTTGGGCCATAAGGGTAACCAGCAACCCGGACGAAATAGAAAAAAGGGTAAGAATAATAATCGAAAGGGTGGGAATAGGAATGAGAATGCTACCAATAATGACAAGAACGGTCAGAATGCTAGTGGGGACAAGCAAGCGAAAGGTAAGGTTAAGTTCCCTTGCAAGCTATGTAAGGATGATCACCTCACTTACTTGTGCCCCCGAATTGATGAAGCTTCGAGACTCTTAGCACAAGGCCCAACTATGCTAATGAACCCTTTACCGCATAACCAGAATATGAACTCGAAGTCCCAGGAGCAATCTAGTGAGAATGATCCACCGGAGACTAGTGCTCGTGGGTGCATTAACATGGTCCGTGCTGCCAAGGTTGTGACTCGTGCGAAATATTATGGATCGTCACAACCCAACCCAGGCAAAGAACCTGATCCACTAGGAACCCCTTTGCGCATTGAGAAACCTACAGATAAACTTGAGGCTGCACCTCTCATTCCTAAGGGGGTACTTAAGCGCTCGGGGCATAATCCAAATGCCCGAGCCTCCCAAAATTATTCAGTTGTCGAGGATTTGGGCCATACTCCTTGTGCGATGTCTACATTGGAAGTGCTTGAGATTTGTCCTTTGCAAAGGAAGGCTTTGCTTTCTGCTCTTGGTGTGAACGGTGATGATTCTTCCTCAGTGATCAAATTTGAAACCACAGGTCATCAGCCTTGCTTTCCCTACTATGTGTCTCTTTTGGTACACGTAGAATGTATTAATATGATCGTCAAGCGCACTGTGATTGATGAGGGCGCTGCTGCATCTGTGATGTCTTTGTCCTGTTGGAAGGGTCTTGGTTCTCCTGAGTTGTCAAAATCAGAGAATATGTTAACTGATTTTGATGGGAGATATTTTAGGCCACACGACATCATTCCATCCCTTAAAGTCCATTTGGGGGGGAAGACCGTTGCGATAGAGGTTGAGGTGGTTAATGTGCCCCTCGACTACAATCTCTTGCTGGGTCGGAACTGGATGTATAGTATGTAAGCCGTTGCTTCTTCCTTGTTCTGCGTCGTATGTTTTCCACATAACAGGAAGATTGTAATGATTGATCAAATGAAATTCAAGAATTCCCCTGTTACTGCATCTTCGGGAGCTTCGGTCCCAGTCGTTGAACACTCTTAGCCGACAACTAGGAGTGTGGGTGTAGGCATGTATCCATCCCTCATGGGAAGCTTTAGTTGTCCTATGCCGATCCTCATGATAGGATCTTGTTTCAATAAGGATTCAAATTCTACGACCTTAGTTTCTTTTCACACAACTCATATGGAAGATCCTTGGATTCTTCCTACACTGAGTATTTCAAGTGATCCTGCCGAGACCAACGTGTCGCTTCCTACAACCATGATAGCTTATCAAGCCAATCTTAAGAATGTTGCAGAGCCTTATTATTCCTCTTTACGGATAGAAGAGGAAGACCCCTGTGTACTACCGGCATGGGAAGTACAGTCTTCTCATGCCCACGACTGCCTGGATACGGTTTTCCCTTCAAATGAAGTGATCATCGAGGCTATGTCGGGTGTTGAGCCACCATGGGAGGAACTTCATCATAGATCATATTTCCTTCCACTGCTGGACCATTTGGAGCATGAGGATTATAGGGATATTCTTAGTTAGAGAGTTGCTAGTCCCATGATTCCATTAAGCTCTCCTAGTCAGATGGCTGATGGGAACACGGCGAACATATCTTCCATGATTTCTATCAACATCTCTCGAAATCTTGGCACCATTGAGAATGTCTATATTGGGGAAGAATGTTCCCATGATGATATTCTCGAATATATTGAGCTATTCAAGGAATTTCATGATATTTTTGCTTGTTCTTATGATGAGATGCCAGGTATTGACCCTCAGATTGTCGAACATGAAATTAAGATTTACCCCAATGCTAAACCTATTCGACAACGTATACGCATCGTGAATCCTAGGAAAGCACCCGCCATTAAGGAAGAGATAGAGAAGTTGTTGAAAGCCAGTTTCATCTATCCCATTCCCTTGACAAAGTGGGTTTCAAACCCCATTCCGGTGGATAAGAAGCAGGGAACGATCCGAATATGCACTGATTTTTGTGATTTAAAGCGTGCCTATCCTAAGGATAACTTCCCCAAACCATTTATAGATCAGATTTTGGATGAGTGTGCGAGTAGCGAGGTGTTCTCCTTTATGGATGGCCTTTCCTGGTATAATCAGATCCAGATTAAACCTGAGGACCAACACAAGACTGCATTTATTTATCCTTGGGGAACATTTGTGTATCATAAAATGCCTTTCGGCCTTAAAAATTCCGGAGCTACATTTCAGCGGGCGATGACCTTGATTTTCCATGATATCAAGTCTATTATTGAAGTATTTTTGGATGACCTCACTGCTCATTCTCGTATGAGAATGCATCATTCATATCACTTGAGATTGGTCTTCAAAATATGCTGGCACTATTCGGTTCGATTAAACCCTCATAAGTGCATCTTTTGTGTGAAGTCAGGTCGTTTACTAGGATTCATCATTTCAAAGGAGGGCATAAGAGTTGATCCCTTAAAGGTTGAGGCAATACTTCAGTTGTCTCCCCTAAAGAACATTCATCATCTTCAGTGTTTGCAAGGTATGGCAAACTTATTATGAAGATTTGTGGTCAAATTTGCCAATTTTACTAGAGGCTTCATGCGTCTCTTGAAGAAGGATACTCCCTTTGAATGGGATGAGCGAGCCCAGGATTCCTTCGATGCACTTAAGAGAGCCCTAGCATCGGGCCCGATGATTAGTCCTCTGGATTATAGCCATGATTTCCTATTATATGTGGCCGCGTCTTTAGAGATGATTGGTATGGTATTGGTTCAGGAGGATGAGGAGCTCCAGGAGCATGTCATATATTATCTGAGCCAAAACCTTATTGACATAGAGATTCGTTATTCTCATGTCGAGAAGCTTTCTTTAGCGACCGTAGATGTGGTTCAGCGTTTGAGACATTATATTCTCCTTCGCCAGACCTTGGTTGTGGCCCATTTCAATCCATTTCAGTTCGTCCTCACACAAAGGATGATTGGGGGAAAGTATAATAAATGGATTGTCATTCTACAAGAGTTCGATCTCGAATTTGTTTCGGAAAATTCAAAGAAGTCATTAATTTTTGCATGGCTTATATCAGATTTCCCGAGGGAGGCCAAGGAGTTGGTTTGTGAAGATACGTTTGTCGATGAACACATCTTCTTAATCTCAATGTATGACCCATGGTATGGAGATATCATAGTATATCTGTAAACACAGAGGACCCCTACTCACCTCTCGCGAGATGAACAACGACGATTATGTCATGTCTCTAAGAACTACCTTATAGTGGACAATACTTTGTATTGCCATGGGGTAGATTCCATTTTACGACGTTTTTTAACTCATGAGGAGGCTGAGGTTGTGCTGAATGATTGCCATGGAGGGGCGTGTGGTGGTCATTTATCTGGGCTTTCTACAGCTCAAAATATTTTGAGGGCAGGTTATTTCTAGCCATCGATCTTTAAAGATTGTGTTGATGCGGTCAAGAGGTGCTACCCTTTCCAGGTGTTCACAAGAAATATGCACTCGAAGCCTGCCCCGTTACATCCCATTATCACCGCCAGTCCCTTCACCAAGTGGGGGATTGATTTTATGGATAGAAACCCAGCTTCGGCTGGGGGGAACCATCATATTATAGTGGATGTGGATTATTTCATGAAATGGGCTGAGGAAATGCCTACAGTAAAATTCGACAGTGAGACAACCACTCACTTCATATTCAACCAAATCGCTACTCGGTTCGGGATTCTAAAAGAGCTTGTCACTGACCATGGCTCGCACTTTCAGAACCGTATGATGGAAGAGTTGATATCCAAGTTAGGGTATAAGCAAGAGAACTCCTCTTCTTACTACCCCCAAGCGAATGGACAGGTTGAAGCAGTGAATAAATCACTTGAGTCCATTCTCCAACGAACCATCGCACAGAGCAAGATGAATTGGCATATTATGTTATACCCTGATTTGTGGGCATATCGAACCACGATTAAGACTGCCACTGGTTTTTCTCCATATCATCTTGTGCATGGAGTGGAGTCGATATTGCCAGTTGAATGTGAGATTCCTTCGTTGAAGCTAGCTGTGGAACTCTTACCAGACACTTCACCTTTGGAGGAGCATTTGGTTCACCTCGAGCAACTTGATGAGTAGCATCGAGATGCCTTGGTGGCTCTAGAGGTTAATAAACATCGTGTTAAGGTCCAATATGACAAGTCTGTCTATCCAAGAGTGTTTAGTGAAGGATAATTGGTCCTTTTGTGGGATCAATTGAAAGAACCCTTGGGGGCAGGGAAATTTAATCCTATGTGGCGTGGTCCTTACGTGGTCAAGTGTGTCTTAGAGAAGGGTTCCTATGAGTTAGTCGATTACGAAGGCACAACTTTGGTAGAGCCTAGAAATGGGCTCTATCTCAAAAAATACTATGCATGATCTTTAGCCAAGGATGCTTGTTGTATATTATTGTACAACTTTGCATAGTTAGGTATTTTTCTTATCGTGATCGGGTTTGTGATTAGTTTATGTTTCTTTTGGTAGATGTCAATGGAATATTCCACCTACATAGGATTCACAGATGGTGCAAGCTGTCACACTCAGCACTCAGCCTCTGCTGCTTGGGTGATTTATACTCCTATGGGTCAGGTACTGCCTTCAGGAGGTGTATGTCTACGGCCATCTTCCAACAATGTTGTTGAATATAGTGCCGTTATCGAGCTTCTACGGGATGCCATTTCACATGGCGTTCTATCTCTTGAGGTACGTCTTGATTTGGAGTTAGTAGTGTCACAGCTCAATGGTTTGTACCATGTTAGAGATCTGATGTTATTGAGAAGATTCTTATGTGTGAGATTGTTAGAATGGCAATTTGACAGTATCACATATATACACATTACAAGAAATGATAATCAAGTTGCTGACTCATATGCTAACTACGTGTTAGATTGGTATTTGTTTCATTCATAATAAATTAATCATAAACATTTTTACACATGTAAATAAATAAACTGATCACCATAAAACCTTTTATATATATAAAAAATGTGGTAATACATAGCGTCATATACAAAAATGGAGCTTTCAAAGCTTCCATCATATAATACACGGTCATACAAAACATATACACTCCTAGGTATCTAATCCTATGGAGGGGGAGGGTTGTGATCATGATACGTCACTACGGCTCTAGCTAGCTACCGGAATAAATGCACCCATGTGCATGGCACGCCCACCACCTGTCACTGCATGGCCTCAGGAAAGTCCTCGACTTGCGCCATGGGAACCCTATGAGTCAGTCGCACAAAGTTGGTATGAATTTTCTGGAGCATTCACTCCGCATCCACACCTGTGATGCCATCCCCTCTTCCCCTCCGTCTATGACGTGGGAAGCCCTCTGGTCGTCGTGGTCCTACATCTACACATGAATGGTAGATGTCACTATGTGTTGTCACGTAAAAACATGTATTTTTGATTCCACATAATCAAGAAAATACAAAAAAATTAAATAACTCAAAAAACTTTGAAAAAGAGTGAGAGTCGAGATTCGGTACCTATCTCTCCATATGTCGATCCTGGTGGCAATGGCATGTCCAGATCCCCCCAAAAATATATCCCTCCATAGGGGTAGTCATCTATGGCAACAATCTATCGTCGCCACCATGGAAAGAAGTCAGCTGGATATGGGTTGGCCACTCTACCACCCCCCAGTCTGCTCATAGCATCTGCCCAACGTCATTGGGATGGATCTTGAACCCCGTGGAGAGGAACATCCACTCTAGGGCTCAATCCTGGAACACGCTTGAAGAAAAACATGCTCAATATGATTCTGAACCCGAAGTTTCATTTCCTGCCTGCCTTACACTCACTGAGCTGGTGTTTCATGTTGCTCAGGAGTGTAGTACTCCAGTCGTATATGGTCGGTCTCATACACTCCACCACATAGAACATCAGTGGCCACGAGGCCTGATGGAGTGATGCTAAGCCTGCTATCCTACCCAGTGTCAGTAGTATGGCCTTTAGGCCCAGCACCTATATAGCATTGGTGGGGCCTTGACTTCCCACCTTCTCAGTATCTAGGTAGCAGTACACAGCTACGTACTCATCGATAGTAAGCCCACCGCCTGGCCCACCTCGGGAACGAAGGTTCACCACCTCCCCTCGTCTAGATAGACCTGTGATAAAGTATATGTCTTCCACCTCTATGGTGAGAGACATCCCATCTATCCTGAAGGACTCTGATTCTGGATCCCAATAGTTTACCAGCATCTCTAGCAGTCTTGGTTTGGCCCTCAAACCACCAAGGCACCAAAACCTATAGAGTCTGCATGCTCGAAGAGCTTGTTGAGCCATCATGTCAGCCCTTACAGCTTCCTCTACTTCACCATGCTCGCGCTCTCTCCATTCTAGCACCATCCTACAAGAGAAATTTCCATATTTCCCATTAGATTCTTATAAATTTACTTGCGCGGCATCACACGCGACTGTTTTGCAAATAGCCACGTATGTACGCGGGTTCTGGCCTCTTTTCTGCATATAGATAGCCCTATATGCGGAAAAAGATTTGATATTCATGTGGGCCATAGCGCTGATGTAGAGATGGCTTAAACTACCTCATTTCACCATGAAAATCAACAAAAATTATATTAAAATGCATGAGGAGAGCATGAGTAACTACCTGGAAGAAACGGTTGTGAATTCCGCTGGCTGGATCTCCTGGAATTTGTAGTTGAAAATCAGAGCTCCAATGGGTAAAAGTTTCAAATGATTTATATTTTTTACTATTTATAGAAAAAAATTCAAATATTTGAAATTTTTTACCCCCTTTCCTATAGTTTTGACAGTTTCTAACCATTTTGGACTGTTTCTGACATAATTTGTGATGTAGAAGACCATTTTCAGTGTCGTTTCAGCCATTGGATTGACCCATTCATACTGATCTTAGGTATAATGTCTACACTGGCATATAGGTTAGGTTCACCACCATTTGCATTTTGCATGACCTTATGACCATGTCACCATGACCTTAGGTACGAACCCACTCTATTATGTTACAGAACCTTCTTGTTGCTTTAGAAGTGGCATAATACGAGTGGTAGAGCTTCACCTTACATGGGTACCCTAGTTATCTCCTTATTTACATTTGGTGCCCATGCCGACGTTTTCTCCTTTAGGGTGTGGGAGTCCGTTGTATAGTACTGCCATGACATTTCGCAAGAGCCTCATACTCCTCTTGATATTATGCTGGCATGTTTCCCTTTGGACTCCCCCTATGTCAAGTTGTGAATGCATTATCATGAGCTTTGCTTGCCTTATTGAGATTTCCACCGGCTCCCCTGACATTGCGTTTCAGCCATATAGCCCGAGCTTGTCTCATGTGTAGCCATGCATAGCCATTTTTTATCCTTTGTAGCTTGACTTCCCTTTTTACCGGGAGGGGATTTTCCCCCGAGTGTCGATATCCTACACATGTATCCTTGCATTGAGCATAGGTATGTTCCACTGCTTGGAACTAGTTTGTTTTCCCTTATGACACTCGTCTCCTCCTAGTTTGTAACTATAAAGCTATTTTATTCTTTTTTCAAGCTTTTCAAATAACTGAAAAAGTCGAAAAAAAATCAAAAAACCAAAAAGGCAGACAAGGAAAGATGTTATCTTTGGCAGCTGTTGAGTCGTGTTGCCTTCGAATAGAGCACTATATATCACATCCATTGGTTGGGTTATAGTTTGACTTAGGAGCTGTACTCGTTTATCTGAGTTTATCTCCACCAACTGGTTAAGCTTCCAGTCCCTATGGAGCCTCTGTTGATGCCTCATGTGTCACAGAGATGTCCCAGTTTGTATATTGAGTCTATGCTGCGTTCATTCAGTCACCATATGCCGTTATGCTCTTGTTCGAAGGAAGTTGAAACCTGTGTTGGCAATTCCTCAGTTATCTTGACTTTACATGTCGGCCATTCCCGATACAGTTACTGGTTCATGCACCTTATGATCGAGTCCTTCCACATTAGACAGCTTTGCTAAGTACCTCGTGTTGGATGATGGGGGATGCCTTAATGCCCTCCTTCCAGTGGATTTCATCCCATTGACTTCAGATCATTTATTCTGGGATTGGAATCTAGAGTGATTTTGAGTGCCTTGAGACTTGCAGTCATCAGTGGCAGGTTCTCTCGCCATCGATAGTTTCTTGGGAATACATCAATGTCCCCTGATCGATGGATTCTCTCAAGTGTTCGACCTTAACACATCTATTCACACTTGTTAGTTTTCACTCTAGTACCTTGATTCCCATTTTCATTATTGGTGGGTAATCTTGTGTCTGTTAACGGTATACATCAATGACCAGTAATCAAATGATGGACTACTATGTTCGAACTCGACACCTCTATTCGCATAGTAGGACATGTACTTGTAACGGTTTGTGTAGAAGAATTTCCAGACTTGTGGAATCTCTTATATGCTACCTCCTTGATCATGCCAGTGTTCATGAGATTTCAGCTCTTGTGACTTCATTCCAGTATATGTCAAATATTTCTAGCCACTATGGAGATCTTGATCTATTGTATATCTTCAACCATTTTGGAGATCATGGTCCTTTGTATATCTTCATCATGGAGATTCTGATCTATGTATATTGTACGTGGTGATGACCACATATGTGATATCATGTATTATGCCTATTCATGGCCATTGTACTCTTATGTATCTGGGACTGCTATATGTACTTGCAGTTATATGCAGAGTTGTATCATTGTACTATGCTGATTGGGTGGGACTTCCATTTGGGATCCTTTATCACTCCACTTCTGGGATGGAGTTATAATGTATTTCGGCCATTGTATGACCCCTCTGACCTCACACATTAGGGGGCATCTGTTATATCATATTTCACCACTCCAGGTGAATCACACTTTGTATGGCCTTCCCCTGTCCCGCTGCAGACTCTTTAGACCCCATGGACCATCTTTTATCCTTTGATGTTTCCTTGATCATCCCTAAAACTATATGAAAAATGATATACACGGATTTTTACTCGATAACCGTGTACATACGCAGGTTTGACCCCTATAACCGCGTACATCGGGATGTGTGCATAATCCAAATCCCTTTGGAGTTTTCCTTGACATGGATCTGACTCATTCGACTCCTGGCCTTCCATATGCCTTGAGATCGCTCAGATTCGACCCTTGATTATCCCTTGTGAAGCTATATAAGGAACCCCTTGGTACATTGAAGGCATATAGAGAGATTGAATGCAACAAAACTATAGTCCATTGTTGCCGAAATTTATACTTGAGTCTGCATCTTTTTGTCCCTTTGGAGCACTTTTGTGTTCTTCCCAAGCTTGCCTTTTGCTACTGAGCTTGCTATCGTGAGATGGAGGATTGAGGTGGTGGAGGCCCAAGTGGGGGATTCAGTTTCTCTGGTTCGCAGACGTGCCGTCAGAGGTTGTATCTATCTTGTAATCTCTGATTTATATTAATAAGAACTATCTTTTCCTGTCTAATGATGTGTATTTGATTGAATGTTGTATCCATTGGAATATGTCAAATGTTTTTACATTATTGATTATATATGCTAGAATAGATATAACACCATGATATATAGTATTCTTGTATTGTTTACTTGTTGTTGAGGAAGTATTATATCAATTGATGCTGAAGGTTGGAAAGCTCAACGGGGATCTACTTCAACCGTCCAGAATAAGGTATGAGGTTTGATCCTTTAGTGTTAGACATTTTATTTCTATTCCATATTGGGAAAGATTGATTTCTGGATTCAAAGTTGTCTGTTGTGGTACCCCAAGCCATAGGAATTTCTCTCAGTAACACATCACCACCCATAGCCACATCTTGGGAAATGGGAGGCAAAAAGGATTTCATGAACCAATCAGCTAATAGTTGGTCCAAGATGGTACATTTATTGAATCATCTCCGCCTTCTCCACTCATGGATATGGTAAAATATGTGAGTGGAAGTGTTTTGAATGAGTGAATTCAAAAGGTCTGTACACGTTTAATATCCAATGGATAGCTGAAACTGTGTGAGAAAAATGGTTGTCAATGAGATAAAATCCACAAAGGAATGATGTGGAAGCTCAATATACCACTTTGCGGTCGTATCGGTCAATGTCGGTTGAAATTTTCTCAAATGAATAGAGTCATCCATCAAGTATTTTGAAGAACACCATAGATGAAAATTCATGACATGACTTTTGGGATAATCTCCTTGCTTCCCATCAAACCTTGGGGTGTCTAACAGTAACTTGACTAGAATAGTAGGCCATGAAGGGTTGTTCTAAATGAGATCATTTATCAACTTGGACAAATTGGGAAATTCCAAAGTTTCCAAGAATGGAATTTTTTGATTAGGTTCGACATACTGGTAGTATTGATAAGGAATATACATACGAGTAGGACCATAAGCTGACTCATACACTGGATTCTAGGATGGTATATGGGCAGATTATCCTCCCTAAGGTCCTTTAGAAGGGGATGGGCCTCTAGGAGGAGGGACACCTAAAGGTGGTGGGCCTCCAGGTGGTGGGCCTCTGGGTGGTGGTGGATCTTCGGGTGGTGGTCCCCTAGGTGGTGGTCCCCCAAAAGGTGGACCCCCAGGTGGTGGACCTCCAGGTGGTGGTCCTCCATAAAGTGGACCTCCTCTAGGTCCCCTAGGTGGTGGTCCCTCAGAAGGTGGACCCCCAGGTAGTGGACCTCTAGGTGGTGGTCCTCCATAAAGTGAACCTCCAAATGGTGCGCCACCATAAGGTGGCCCTCTAGAACCTCCAATAGTATTAACAGGAATTCCTCCCATTACTGAAATGTAGGACCAATTAGGTTTCCCCCATGGTGTAAACATGTTTATAGGGTAAGGGATTATAGGATACATAGTTCCCAAAGATGTAGGTTTATAGTTCATACTTTCTATAGGTAGTTGATTTGATGGGTAACCATAACCCAAAGAAGACTAGTTGACTGTGGGTTGTGCTGCTAAGGATTGGCCTAAACTTGATGGAGGGTTTACCATATTGGTGTGGGTGGGAGGAACAACCACTGTGGGTTGTCCTATAATAGAAGTATTTCTAGAACTAGTAGAAAATCCACTAATAGATAACATAACTCATGCTGGGTGTTTCCCCCTGAAATTGGAATGTACTGATACCATTTGAGCTGAAGATTCTCCCCTAGCTATATAGGGAAAGGGAGGACTAGAAACAGACCTAGGATTTGAAACTGTAGGGTTGGATTTTTGACTTGGATGGGAAGTCACACTATGAGCTCGGACATCTTCAATAGGAGCCAAGGTCTTAGCAAGTGAATGATATCCATAATTCCATGGATCTGAAAGGTGAGGTTAAATAACCAACATAGGTTCTATTTCCTCCTTTCACACACCTATGTCATGTGGCAGAAATATTCAAGCCACTCGGTGTGTCCTTGGGGGAAAGTCTCGAGTCAAGGCTATCACCTTGTTCTTGACTCCTCTGTTTAGGCTTAACTCCTAATCAAGCCAAGGGGGGCAGACCCTATTAAGTTACTAAGGCCAATTACTTAGTATGGTGATGTTAAACTGAATGAATTACTTATGAGTTTAAAATTTAACCATAAAAAACCATAGATGACAAGATACAAAATGAGCACACGAAAGAACAATGCTGAGAGACAATATATAAATATAGCAAGAAAATAACTAGTGCCTTAAAATGGAGTCAAAAGGAAATCAATGTACTTGCATGTGCTTGGAGTGAATGTTTTGCAATTGCCTCTTGGTACGTTTTAAGTTAATGTGAAATATGAGTTGATTAAAATTAGGCGAAGGGGTGGACTCTAGATATACCCGAGAGTACTTGGAGTATGTCGAAAACTAAACCTTCATGGCTACCCGCAAGGAATATGTGGGATGAATGAAGTCTCTGGGGATATTTTTCATAATGCACCCATTAGGGTGTGACAGAGATCGGCACCCCGAAGTCACCTTTCAGAAGTTCCAACTTCCTTTGGGTATTTTGCCACTATAATGGTTTGATATAGGTGTCAGATTTTCACCTGATGGTTTATCAATTTGGGAGAGTGAATCCTAATTATACTAGTTACTGAAGTGCTTTTGATACAACTTTATTGATTGGATGAACCATATCCAAGTGCATAGCATACACACCGGATTCTTGTCAATTTTAGTAAATTTTGATATGGATGTTCTTGTTAAAAAGAAAATCCTCCAGGAACCTCTTTCGGTCCAAGTGGGCCTCAATCGAGGAACAAAGGAGGGGTTGATTTTATTATGGTTACTAAAACAAATGATGATAGCAAATGAAACATAAAAAGACAAGCAAACCACAATTTTGTAATTAGACTACCACGAACTTTTCTTCACCTTTCGGCTCAAAAGGAGGCTCGTGGGGTAAGTATTAGAATTACTTTGAAACCAATAGAAATGGAATATAAAAAATATTTTAAATTAAATTATACTAACCTACAGATTAGTAACATGCTATATTGAAAAAAGATGAACGAAAAGCAAAAAATGACACGGACGCAAATTCCCCCAGGGGGGATGGGAAATGGGCTTGAAAGAACCTATTCATAATTATTTTTATTAACAGCAGTTAAAATATCAGAAAACTGATATGATTCCTCTTGATTCTTATATAGAATGAAACCAAGATCTTACAAAGTGCAAAAATTAAAGATTTCAGTCAAAAAGGGAGACCCCTAGGGGGATTTAGAAGGCCCAAAAGTCACTTTCGAACAGCAGATCCTCCTCTTTTATGTTATACCTGATAAAAACCACCAAGATTATTATACTTAAATATGCCCAAAATCACTCTGAAAGTACATTTGGGTCAGCTTGCTTTTAACCAAAAAAAGCTAAGTAAAAGCTAGTTAAAAAAGGTAAAAAGGGAACCGAGGAAAGAAAGCTTTCCATGGGATATTGTCTTGCCTTTTAGGCATACAATATGATGTGCACTGATTGACAGATTTATATTTTATAACAACAAACATAAATCTAATGCATGCAAGCTACAAATTCTCTTTAAAATTCCATGCAAAAAGGACAATTTCCCTAAAGCTAGATCTAGAATGCTTATGAAACCTTTTAAGAACAAGAACTATATTATGGGATTTGAGAAGATAGATATATATTAAATTTACTTTAATATAATATATCTAAACAATATCAAAGCTGTGAACAAAGTAACCAGGTAAAAAAAAATGATTTTGAAGGAGGAAAAGGAGAAGAGAAGTGCTTGTTGCTGAAGCAGATCTGCAATGGAAACTTGTTAGTGGAATATAGAGGGCCAATGTATTCACAAAGCTCTTGGATGTATAGTGGAGTCAAACTATATCCAAATCTCATCCAATCCTTTCTACCTGAAAGCTAAACACACAATCTTGCATGAAACCTCATGAGATCTGGATATATATATGAAAAAGAGATAAGAATTACATGCAAATAAACTTATTAAACATGTATAATGTAGATCTTCTAACACATATGATATGAGATATAATAAAAACAAGTAACCTTACTTTCCCAACTATACTCCTATTGATTTAGCTGAATCGTTCAAGCCAGACAGGGTTCAGATGCAGAATTTGAGAGAAAAGCCTGCAACATCAATAGCTGTAAGACAATGCTTAATCCACACATATGAGAGTATTACACCATTTGGCCTCCAAATCTTCTTTATTTCAACAATCAAAAGATTACAACAGTATTACGATAGCAATCCCTTCAATCAAACTCTAACTAGCTTGGGAGAAGCAGCCTGAGCCTTATTTATACAAAAAAAGGAGATCTAGCCCAGGGGGCACAAATCCCAAGGAGATAGACAACTGTAGCTGAAGGAGAGTCCATCAATGCTTGATCTGTGTCTAACTGAGCTAGATTTGAGTCTCACTGAGTGCAATTGTCAATCAGAGAGCTGATCTAACTAACACCTCAACCTGTTGACTGAAACATCCACCAAAACTCATCCAAATGAGCCAAAATGTGTGGAGGAGAGAGGGAGGGAAAAATTCCCCATAAAGGATGCTGAAGATCAAATCTGGATCTGATTTGATCACCTCCTTCAGTCAAGGATTTGTCAGATCCAGTCAATCTGGTTTAGATCTGACTGATTTCAATCAAATCGGCTGAGAATCTATTGATCTATGATTCTGGATTTGCTCCATTATTCATCAATTTATTAATTAAAATAATCAATAATTTATTTTTGGGGCTTTCTGACCTGAGTAATGGAAAATCACTCAAAACTAGGAAATAGTGGGTCCATGGGTTTACATGGTGCTCTTAGCTTGAAAATGAGCACCTACATGACTGAAACAGATTATTTGGCCCACTTTTATTACAAAATCAATTTTTCCATTTAAACTATTAAAAAATAGCCTAAGTTTTGGAAAAATTAAATTTTAATAAAAAACACTGAAAAAATAAAAAAATTAAAAAAGTTGAGAAACCCTAAGGGCACTTAGACATGTTCATATGAATCAACCATGATGTCTAGCATGTTTATACATTAACACATAGATATAATAACCTCAATAGGCCTAAATGCCAAGCCAACTACCCCAACTTTGGAGGTATGGAGTGAAAAACTTAGAAATTATCAGTGATTTATTCAAAAACCAATAATAACCAATGGAAAAAACCCGGATCCATTTTTTGCCTTAACCTTAGCAAGTGGACCCATGTCCACATCACAACCAGTCACCCACAATGTGGCAAGCGGCCCAAGCACAATCATTTAGAATATCATTATCCAATTTCCACCACCCATAGTGACCATCCAAGCTGGTCCAGTGGCCACACGTGGGGGCAGTGGCCCCTCCACACACATTGTCCCACCTGCCACACAAGGGGGCAGTGCACCAACCACCCACATTTCCCCTACTTCCATACAGGGGAGAAATGCCCCCGCCACCCATACCATCCCACCCACAACACTTGGGGGAATTGGCCCATCCGCCATGGTACCACCACAAGCACTCCCAGCCATGCAGATGCATTATGCACCTGCAAACCCCACTCCCATTGCATCCCCATACCTCATCAACTTGGGGTCAAATATGCCATTCATGGCTCATTTGAACTTTCCTAAACTGGCTAGATTAACAAATGACCCCATCCGTCACCAATATTTTTGGCTACCCATGCCAACTAAGATGCCTTTAGACATCTCAAACTTTGAAGGAAAATCCAGGGAATGTCCCCAAAATCATATAATGGCATTCCATCTATGGTGCTAGTCCAATAGCATCGTAGAAGACTCCATTAGACTAAGTCTATTCCAACGCACCCTTACAGGTGCCACGGCCAAATGGTACATTGAGCTGCCACAAGCCAAGTACCTTGAATTCAACTCCATAGCCTTCATGTTCTTGCAGTATTTCCAGCTCCCTATCAGATATGACAAGGGGGTGGAGATCCTGCTATCCTATTGCAAAAACACCACCACTCACATCACTAATCATATCCATGAGTGGCGGTGGCGCCGCATATTGTGCAAGATCCAGCTTGATGATAAGATCTTTATGGATTGGTTCCTCAAAACTTTGCTCCCACCCATCACAAAGGACATCACATATGGATGTCCCCAATTTTAAGAAGAGGCCATACTGAAGGCCCAACAATTTGACCTCATCTATGCCCATTCGGGATACTTGTATACCGTCATCCCAGATGCTCCCTGTCCATGTACCTCTTACCGCGATGCACTAGGGGAATCCCACGTAGCGGATGGCATCATAGGGTCAGTCTACCAACAATAACAGCCTCGACCGACACCACCTTCCATGGCACCGCAACCAAGCAACATGACTAATGTTGCTTATCAAAACCAAGCTCTGGACTATGCTAGAATGATGTCTCAGTCTGGGGCAACAACCTCTTATGCACAACCTATGCCACTCCAGTAGGCTCAGGCCATGGCTTGGCCAACACAACAGTATGTGGGGCAAATTCCCACATTTGTGGCACCACCACCCCCACAAATATACTATGCACCACTAGTGCAACAATTCCAAGCCCCCACCCCTGCTCCACCCACTCCACCCACCCCATTGGGTCAAGTATTTGCACAGCAAACCTGTCCCAACCAGCCTATCCCCAATAATCAACAAGGGCAAGCTAGAAACAACCGGCCCCGTAACCAAGGCAATAACCAACTGCAGGGAGGAAGTCAGCAACCGAACCCTCCCAATAATGTCGCGCCCAACCGGCCAGCCCAAAACCCCCCACGACAAAATGCACCAAGATGCAATGCTCCATTGTGCACAAAACAACCTTGTACACTCTGTGATGTCTATGGCCATTACACATTTGAGTGTCCCTTCATGGCTCACACTAAGCAGGCCATTCAAAATGAGTCCCAATAGGCTGCCAATGCCCCCACCCAAGCCCAACCCAACCAGGCACCACAAGGACCTCCTCCCATGGTGCTTCAAAACCCACTACCAATCCAAGGATTGGTGGCAACTGCTCCACCTCCCCAGGCCAATCCCAATGCTCTAAGGGCACCACCCATGGCCGAAACAGGAGTTCACCACCTAACAACCATGACCACTAAAGAGGTCAACTTACAGACTAGACGAAATTAGTATGGTACCACCACCAAACCTGTTGACTCGTCAGTAGCATCCATGACTAAGACAACCAACCTACCTCTCTAGTTACCCCTATTCCCACGCCCCCCATATGTAGAATTTCCAATAACGCCATAGCTAGAGCTGCAGTCAGCTATAGCATTGTGGACGATTTGGCCCAAACGCCAACTGCCATATCTGCTCTTGAGGTACTTAAAATGTGCCCAACGTAGTGGAAAGACTTACTAGCCACTCTAGGGGAAGTAGATCCCTCTGATTCCAATCTCATCACATTTGATATGGATAACAGAGAGCCGTGCATGCCCTCCCCTTTCGCCTTCCAAATCTCGGTATCCATAAGAAACTTGGTTGTGCACTGATGCATAGTGGATGAGGGGGCATCCATGTGCATCATGTCTACCTTGGTTTGGTAGAAGCTTGGATCACCGATTCTGCAACCATCCTCCATGACTCCGTGGGATTATGATGGACACCCCACTAAATCCAAAGGAATCCTCCCCCATGTCCCCATCACATTATCTGGGAAGACAGTCACGATTGACATCAAATTCGTCAATGCTCAACTAGATTACAACCTCCTCCTTGGGAGGAGTTACATATATTCCATGCGAGCCGTAGCGTCAACTATCTTCTGCCTCATGATGTTCCCCCATGAAGGGAAGATTATGACGGTTGACCATCTCACCTACCATGATTTGCAAGGGTTAACAGTGCCTGCCAATGTTATCCCTACCATCACCACCACCGAGCTGCAAGGGGCGACCTCACACGCTAACGTCATCCCTGCAACCAACATTGTGGTTGAAAACACACTAGCTTCCCCACCATTGAATGTGGGCCATGGGTTTTTTACCAATCCCACCATGACAACTCCTTTCCCATTGGTGTCACCACCACACACACAAAAGCAAACTGCGGACTTGTGCATGGTCTCATCAAGCACCACTGCACCTAAAGAACAACTGCAGTTGTAGCCCCAACCACAACCACAACATCGTCTGTAGCCGCAGCCTCACCCCCACCAACAGCATTATGCGCAGCCGCAGCCACAACCTCACCCCAACATGTAACCGGTCCATACAATTCCCTTTCTCTTTCCCCCACCTGGTGTCATGAGCAAGCCAGTCATGACCACCTTAAGGCTACCCAACCTTACATTAGGGGTCTTGGTGTGGTATCTAGATCCACCAACTCAACCAGCCATGCCCCAAGTTGTGTTAACTCCGGTGCAACCTATTGCGGTTGAGTCTCACTCCCCACCCAGTTCGCATAAGCCAACCGCCACACCTGCACCTGCACTTCCCCAACCCAAAAGGGAAAGGGGGAAGAACACCAAAGCCACCGTAGAACCATGGTCAGTACCTCCTTGTGCCATCTGCAAACAACAGGGCCACCTAACTCAGGATTTCCCTAAAATCCCAGAGATCTATGCACATCTGGCTGAAGTGGATACGAATGAAAACATCCCCATGGTTGAACTCCCAACCGTGCCAGTAGTAAATAACAAGGAATTAATGATGAACCATGCCTGCGCCCTTTGCATATTGTATGGAAATTACTCCCACCATTTCCAAGACCTTCCTAAATTTCAAATGGCTCTTCTTGACCTCCATCACCATTCCCTTGAGTCTAAGATCACCTTGGTGGAAGAAGTTCACCCACCACCACCTCCTTCATCTGACACCTTGTCCATTTACATGATGTCTAGTTCCCTCGACCAGCTCACTCCCATCTCCAACGAAGGTCCATCAGACCTGTCACTTCATTTCTTCAACAATGATGAGGAGATCCTTGAAGCTCTGATCGCCCTGGAATACCCATGGGAAGACATGCACCATTGCTCATTCTTCCTCCTGGAATAGCTTGTGTCGCAGTCCGACCAGTTTTTCGTGGAGACCAAAGATTTCATCCATGGGAAGGTTGACTGGTTCAAGAACCCAATTCGAGCACCAGATGCCTTCAAAGAAGGGAACATGGTGAACATTTCTCCAACCATTAAAATCGACATCTCAACCAATTCTGAGATCATTGAAGAAATCATGCTGGGGGAATAGTGCACCCCGGAAGAGGTCGATGTCTTTACTGCTCTCTTCCAAGAATTCCATGACATCTTCGCCTGGTCATAGATTGAAATGCTTGGCCTAGATCCATCCATCATGGAGCACCACATCGACACATGTCCTGATGTGGCACCCGTCTTCCAGAAGCAACGGCCCATCCATCCATCCAAAGTTGTTGCGGTGAAAGCCGAGCTAGAGAAGCTGTGCACAGTCGACTTCATTTATCCCATTGCATACACAACTTGGGTTTCTAATCTTGTTCGTGTGAATAAAAAATAGGGTACCATTCGCATTTGCATATACTTCCATGATCTTAATGGGGCATGTCCCAAAGACAACTTCCCCACACCATTCATTGACTAGATCATCGATGCATGCGCTAGACATGAGGCCTTCTCCTTCATGGATGGTTTTTTCAGATACAACCAAATCCAAATCCGAAAATAAGACCATTACAAAACAACATTCATGACCCCATGGGGCACATTCGCTTACCAAGTCATTCCCTTTGGCCTCAAAAATGCTAGAACCACCTTCCATCGCGCCATGACACACTACTTCTGCAATCTTACTCACATCATGTTGGTGTGTTTCGACAACCTCATCACGTGGTCGCAAAGCCACACACAACACATAGATGACTTGTGACAAGTCTTAATGCAATGTCTCCAGTACAGGATCCACTTGAACCCATTCAAGTGTGTTTTCTGTGTCTTGATGGACCATCTCCAAGGATTCATCATGTCACACAAAGGAATGACTACTGATCCTGGGAAAGTCCAAACGACTTTCCCCCTAACGTCACCCCTTTGAGTGACAACGTTCTAAATTTTATTATAGTCTTTTCATTTTTTGTTTTACACATTTTTCCATGATTGAGTCTTATGTATCATTTCCTCTCATTGCTTCAGATGGAGCACTCCTCAAATCGCTATATGGGATTCGTAGATGGTACCCCAACCTCTCCTCGGCTGCATGGGTAATCTACTCCCCATCGCATGAGTTGATCCACATCGACGGAATAAGCATGGGTACCACGACCAACAACTAGGCAGAATATGATGGTGTCAATGGCCTTTTGGCCGCTGCTCTACAATTAGGAATTCACCATCGCGATGTCTTCTTAGACTCTTAGCTACTTGTTTCTCAATTGAACAACCATTACTGAGTTTGTGATCCCTGCCTCTTTAGAAAGTACCTACGCACTAAACACATGGTCATAACATTTGAATCCATCACATTCACACATGTTTCCAGGAACCTCAATAGTGTCGTAGATCAAATGGCTAATGATATTCTAAATTGGCACATCCACAACAGCATATAGGAAACATACAACCATAACATAATGCATAATCATGTCTAAAAATACACACACAGTGTAATAATACATCACATAGGCATTTTCATTCCACAACATAATAAAAAGACTCACATAATAAAATAATAAAAGCACATCCACGTGCGTAAAAAATATATATAGGTATAAATCCATAAGTCACATGTCCACAATATGTCCAATACAAAAACGAGAAGCCACATATGCTTTCTCAACAGGATATACATAAGCGACACAAAAACCCTTAAGTGCACCTATGCACTAAGGGTCAGCCCCACAAGGATACTAATCTAATTTAGACCCATCATCTGACTCGGACTCATCATCTTCTGAAGAAGATGAATCCAATGTAAGCACACCACCTCTCGCCATCCGGCGAAAGTGCTCGCACGCCACTACCATCTTCCTCATCACGCCCATCAGCTTGGGAGGAAGATTGTGAACAGCAGCAATAAAGTTGGTATTCAGATGCTGCCAACCAACATCTGACACCCCAGTATCCACCTCCTCCATGTATGGCACCAGCCAATCCATGTCCCGCTATCGCCTACGAGGGTTCCCGAAAGGGGCCGCCGCAGAAGTTGCTGCAGGAGGTACGATAACAACCCCCCTATGATGCCCAGGTGGCGGGCAAGGACCAACATCTGCACACACAATCAAGGACACCATTAGTCCACATACATCAACATGAAATTCACTAACCAGCTCAACTATACTATGCACAAATATGAACATAAAAACATCAAGCATACATACTAGCTGGTCCCTAATCCTGACCAGGAGGTCGAGGTATCTCTGTATCTCCTTGGAAGTCCATACTCGCGCACGGGTACTCCTCGATCACCATAGGAAGCTAGAGACACTGCTCCAACAACTCCTCCATGAAGAAGTATCCCACTCTACAACCACCCTCATGGATCATCGTCTGGCACCACCTATACATCCTCGGCTCCCACGGACCACTGTCCTCCACATCCTGATGAGGATGAAGTGTAGGTACTTTCTCAAAGAAGAAAGCACATAGAAAGGAGCCAAAGAAAAATCCAGTGCCACTAGTCTTTGACCTATTCAGCTAATGTTGAACAGCCTGTAAGTACATCTGGCCCCATGCATAATAAGTTCCACCAATGGCACGCTTGACTAACTGCAGCTGACCACCAGAAATCTTGTGGCTCCCCATGGAAGCCAATATGTGCTATAGTAAAGTACCCACCACCAGTGTGGACAAATCCTCGATGTCACACATCAGGATGTAAGAACCATGCACATACACTGTAGCGTAATAGTGCCACTCGCATAAATCCTCTAAATTTCTTCCCCCAATACAGTATAGGAGCCAAGTCACCAACTACTCCCATTAAGGATTGTACCATATTTGTGGAAATTAAGGCCAGCAATAGATTAATTTTACTCACAACAATTATCAATTGATCATGCAAAATTGCTAACAAGAGAGACTGAATATGGAACTGTAAAACAAAATTGTAGAATCTTGTCTTCACTCATGCTTTCATAGCATGATCAGCAATCCCTAGTAGTGATTTGAGATTTCTAAAGGTATTCTCACAAAATGATTTGGTGAAGATGTCAGCTACTTGTTCTGAAGATGAACAGAAGAGTAGGTGAGTGGTGCCATCATGCACAAGTTCTCTGATGTAGTGCATATGGATCTCAATGTGTCTGGTTCTCTGCTTCTGAACTGGATCCTTGTAGATTTGAATGGTACTCTGGTTATCACAGTAGATGGTAGTTGAGTACTCAGGTTCGAAGCCACACTCTCCAAGTAAACCCTGCAACCATAAACATTGAGTTGCTGCATTAACAACTCCTCTGTACTCTGCTTCTGTAGATGAGAGTGCAATGGCACTCTGTTTCAAGCGTGAACCAGATGATTGGCCCTTCTGCAAGCATGAACACATATCCTGAAGTGGACTTTTTGTCTGTGCTATCACCTGCCCAATCATTGTCAGTAAATCCAATCAACTCAAGATCGGATTTTGCTTTATAGAAGATCCCATGTGTCCTTGTTCCCTGAACAAAGTTAAGGATCCTTTTGGCTGCTTTCCAATGGATCTCTTGAGTCTGATCCATGAATATATAATCCACACTTACTGCATAACAAAGATCAGGTCTAGTATGTGTCAGATACAACAAACAGCCAATCAATTGCCTATACAGTGTATTGTTTACCATCGGTGAAGAAT
>LPNX010411237.1:41933-98727 GCA_001517045.1 Pseudotsuga menziesii
AGTCACATTTTACATCCATGTGATGTACCTCCATTTTCCTTGAGGCTACAATGGCTAGAGCTAGCCTAATGGAATCCATCTTTGCCACTGGGGAAAAGGTCTCATTGTAATCTATGCCATGAACCTGTGAGCAGCCCTTGGCTACCAATCTGGCCTTGTACTTCAGTGCTGAACCATCAGCAGCAAATTTGGTCTTATAGACCCACTTACACTGTACTAGTTTTCTCCCTGGGGGAAGATCCACTAGCTCCCATGTGTTGCTCTTCTGGAGTGAGCTGAACTCCTCCTTCATGGCTGTTTTCCATATTGGATCTCCTGCTGCATCTTCATATGTTTGACGATCAGACTCCACCATCAAATAGCATTTTTCAGCAAACATAGGATCCTTCATGCACAGACCATTCTCAAATTGAGATCTAGTCCTTCTTGGGTCACTGGGATCCCTAGCTAGCTCACCTGCTGCATGTAGTGTCTTGCTGCCCATTTTGGCCTTGTGGGGCTGTTAGGGTCTGCAATAAACTCATATCCATCAGAAAAATCAGAATCAGCATGTTCAACAAACTCTTTACTTACTTCTTGAGGTTCAGGTGGTGAAGAGGCTTCACCAACTTCCACTTCTGCAAGGGGTTCTTCTTCAAACTGAACACACCTTTCGATGAAGGATTTATTTGTGCTCAAATTTATCAACTTGTACCCTTTTGAATATTCAGAGTATCCAACAAAAATACACTCTTGGCTTTGGGGCTGCAAATCCTTCCTCTTCTCTGTCGGGATTCTAGCCCATGCCTTTGAGCCAAAAATCCTGAAATGGGTCACATCTGGCTTGTGCCCACTCCATGCTTCGAAGGGAGTCATACCATCAAGCTGTTTGTGAGGAACAATATTCTGAATATAGGCTGCACAGTTGATATCTTTGGCCCAGTACTTTGGTGGCAAAGTTTTGGCCTCCATCATGCATGTTGCCATCTCCTTCAGTGATCCGTTCTTCCTCTCAGCAACACCATTTTGCTGTGGTGTGTAAGGGATAGAATGCTGCATCTGAATACCTGCATCTGTACAATAGTTAATAAAATCAGAATTGACATACTCACCACCATTGTCAGATCTGAGGGCCTTGAGTTTCCTTCCAGACTGGTTTTCAACCAAAGCCTTAAAGACTTTGAATAGGCCAAAAACTTCAGACTTGTGTTTCAGGAAGTGAACCCAGCAATACCTCGAAAAGTCATCAATGAAAGTTAATGCATACTTGGCCTGACTCATGGAAATATGAGGGAATGGACCAGAAACATCACTGTGGATCAGCTCGAGGGGTGCAAAGGTTCTCTCATGACTAGATCTCTCAAATTTGTGCTCTGGGTGTTTTCCTAGGATACATCCTTGGAAGAGTCCTTTGGAAAATTTTATCTTGGGCAACCCTATGACCATCTCTTTTTCACTAAGATCAGAAAGATATTTGTAGTTAAGGTGGCCAAATCTTTCATGCCACAGCTTGCTAGCTTCATTAGCATGAATGAGAAGAGAAGAGGGGTTTGAGTAAGGTAGGAAGTGTGAGAACATGTATACCTTTTGAGCATGATTCGCAACTCCTTTTGCAATGACTCTACCAGTTGAAATCTCTGTGATCTCAACTTCATCGGGGGAGAATATGACCTTCTTAGGAGACCCAGTGTGGGTCATCTGGTACACTGACAGGAGGTTGGAGGTGAGACCAGGCACATACAGCACATTGCTGAACTTACCATGATCAAGATCTATCCTTCCTTTGCCTTTAATTTTAGTGAGAGAGTCATCTCCTAGTACAATAGATGGTCCTTTCGACATATCCAGTGAGGAGAAGGCCTCCTTAGTCGAAACCATGTGTCTTGAAGCTCCAGAATCAATGATAAAACTGGGTGAGCTTGATGTGCCAGCAACTAGAGCATGAACTCTCTCTCTGTCATCTGAATCTGATCCTCCTTCTCTCTTCTTTGAGATTTCTGGAAGGGAGATGCCATTCTTCTCCAGGAGATTGGTCAACATGTCTATCTTCTTTTTCATACAAGAGCTTTCAGTGTGATTGCCCTTATTGCAGTATGCGCACTTGTTCATTTCACCTTTGTTCTTCTTCTTCTGGTTATTCTTCTTGGGACCTTGTAGATCCTCCGGAGACTATTTCTTGTCTCTCTTTTGCTCAGGTGGATTTTTAGCTTTCTTTTTGCTTTTTGAATCCACCCTTGAATCTCTAGCAATCAAAGCTTGATCTTTGGATTGTTTGATGGTGCCCATCATAACCAGCTTGTCCTATTCTTGTGTGAGAGATTCCATGAAATCTGCAAGGCTAGGCATCTTCCAGGCTCGAGCTGTCAGTTTTGTGGCATAGAAGGTCGAAAAAAACACTGAATAATGAGGGCCCAGCTTCAAGAGGATGGCCAGTATGAGATGATCATATTTCTTTTCAATACCACACTGTTTCAGCTGCAAAACTAGTGCTTTGAACTTGGAGAAATATAGCTGCAGGGATTCAAAGCTTATTGGACTCAGAGAAATCAGATCATTCTCGATTTGATGTCCCCTCATCTCATCTGTCTTTCCAAAAATATCAGCAAGCTTCTCCAATACTTCATTCGGTGATGTCAATCCATCGAGATGGAAAAGGAGGTCTCTGGAAATACTCATGCACAGGAGGCCATAAGCCTCATCCCTCCTGTTGTGCCATTTTATCTTCTCTGTAGCTGCATTGGGATCTGCTTCTGTTACCATAGTCACCCTATAGAGGCCTTTCACTCTCAACAGTATCTCCATCTCTGCTTTCCATTCAAAGAAATTGAAGGGAGTCAAGATAGTTTTCTGTGATTGATCCGTAGCTCTAGAAAATATGTCCCGGCTGTCAGTAGAAGGCTCCCAGTATTTGATGTCAAACCTGCAAAAAAAATTTTGAAGGAGAGAAACAACCTACAATGGATCTGATACCATGTGGAAATTAAGGCCAACAATATATTAATTTTACTCACAACAATTATCAATTGATCATGCAAAATTGCTAACAAGAGAGACTGAATATGGAGCTGTAACACTAAATTGTATTAACTAAGTGTACAATAGCCAACCCTATAATAAAATAGGTTGCTGAATAAATATAATACATCAAGAAATCAAATGCATGAGGAGGCATCCAAATCTAGCATAAAGCAGGCTTACCAAAAATAAGCAAATCCCCCATAGGTGTAAAAAGCTAATCCCAAATCTGTCATGGAGCTCACGAATTGGAAAAAAGGAATATGCAAGATAAAGAGTGGTGGAATGGCATATCATACATGCTTTTGTATGGATAAAAGAGAGGAGGATGTGTAGGACAAAAAACAAGTCAACCTCACCTAGTCTAGCTTTTCCTTTTGCCTTAAAACACTGAAAAAGCAGGCAATAAAGCAGAAAAAGCACAAGGGCACCTACGAGGCCAGGAATAAAGCAGAATTGATTCCTTTAGCTCTCCCATGTGCTACATGATTCAAATGTGGAAAGTTTGACCTCTATGTATAGGCAAATAGCAACTTGCACAAGGTGGGACACATGAACTAGGCAAATAAGACAAAAATAAATGAATTAATGTCTAAGTGGGTAAACTATGGGTTGATTATTCTAACAATATTTTACTTTTTGTATTTATAATTGTCTTTTTCACCACACCTTATGTGGACATCTTTGGATCATTGTCCACAAAATCCTTTGTTTTTATTCCATATATTTGACATAGAAGTGTTCTCGGGCCGCTGCCCACTTAGGAATGTAATTTTAGCTTCTATTTTGTATTTTTAGCACATAATTGTCTTTTTTAGTTCATCGCACCTTATGTAGACCTCTGGACCACTGTCCACAAAATGATTTCTTTTCTTGCACATATTTGGCATATAAATGCCTCTGGACTTGTACTCACATCGCATGTATTCAATTTCATTCACCGCAACACACACAGATGCTTTCCTGACCTCTATCTGAGAGCCACCTCAGTTTGCATGCGTCTACCGTGATCTATCCCACGCATGTATTGTTATGTTTGAGAGCCTTCTGCTCCATCCATATTGTGTGGATGACCTTTGTACCTCTGTCCACCATCTTGACATGGGGGCACTACCCGTGATCTAATTTACCATAGCTTCCATTTACTTGTTTTAGTGTATCTTAGCTCAGTTCCAATTCGCAGCTCTATTTTTACCATTTTACATTCCATTTTTTATTGTTTTCTAAGGGTAGAAACCTACCCCTATGCCCTATAGCCACAAGGGATCCATTTTTACCCCTGTAGTGAGGAGAAATTCTCACTACAACCACCTTAGAATTTTATTAAGATAAAAAAAATTCCTTGTCTTTGGTTACCAACAAAATTAAGGATAACTTTTTCAGAAAATGCAAACCTACGTGATGATTCAGAATGGGCGAGATGGATGGGATATCATAGGCATGAATAATGTCATAAAAAGTATTCCCCAACTTGTATGTGCTCATGCAGGTTTCTTCTATCCATGACTGGATAGGACTGATATACCAATCAGAATGATGAGGCAGACTGACTACATCATCATACTGATCACCGCGGCTTATCAAATAATAACTCATTGCACAAGCCCCAAGTAGCTCCAAATCATAAGGAACCTCTATATGTGAAAAAGATGGTTGAGACTGATATTCCATTAATTGCATCTCATCTAAATTTTCACAACACTGCTTCTGAATGTCATCATTACCGATACCCCTATGCGGCTCTGCATGATATGACTCTGAATGATCACATGAAAATTCTAAATGCTCCTGTTCCATACTAAGGTTTTCCAAGGTCTCCAGATCCATGCTTCCCTCTATGGAAGTATAGTATATTGGACTTCCAAAAATTTCTAAATCGACACTCCCCTTGCTGGATATAGAATAGATAGGATTCTTAATAAGATATCCACAAAAATCCCAATAGTCATCACCATCATCTATGTTAGATGTGATGGATTCCCCATTGCTGATATCAGGTTCTGATATCAAGTTTTCTTTGTATTCATTACTGATACTGATATGGCTCAGACTGATCATGTGGATAAACTACATGCTCCTTTTTCATATCAAATTTTCCTAAGGCCACATGGTCCATGCTCTCTCCTTTAGATATGCCATAGATAGAAAAATTAACAAAACCATCAAAAGTTTCTGGTTCATTATTTTCCTCTTTATTCATGTCATAGACCGGATTTTCCATGAATTTCTAGGACTCCTCATCAATATCTTTGTCAGAGATAAGGGAGTCTTCGTCACTTGTATCATGCTCCAAGCTATACTTGTCCTCATTTTCATACTCAACTTCTTAAAATAAAAGCTCACAAGGCAGTAAACCTTCCAGAATGTCATCATTATATGGAGAACATGTAGGAGTGCCATCATGTACATTACAGTTTTCATCATAAGTTTCACTATAAGATTCTGCAATGGTTTCATCCTTAGGTGGGTACTGTTTAGCTGGTGACAAAGGGTAGGCCTGGCCTACCATGTATATATGATCAGGCTCGCTTGAAGTTGTTTCCTGATTATTGACCTCGGGAAGTCCATGTTCCATGAATTGATTTGAAACATAAAAAGTCCTTTCTTGGTGGAATTTTTCACAGGGTCTACACCATGGAATTACTTCTTCTACCATGTTAGCTGAGTCTAACTGGTTTGGAATCCTATGCTCGTGATGAGGAAAATTATATTGATACATATGATTCTGCTTGGGATGAAAGATCCTAGGTCCGTTATTCTTTTCCATTGTGATCAATCTATTATGAATGTGATTCAAGTGTGCAGAATGATTGGCCATTAGTTGGTTTTGACTAGTAACCAAGTCTTTTATCATGTATGTTACCTTTTCCATGGGATCTTTAGAGGCTCCCTTTTCTTCTGATTCAACAGATTTTCCCTTTTCTTTGTTGTATGAAGTGTTTTCCCTAGTGTAACCTGGAATGTTAAATTTTCCTGAAGACTGCATATTCTTTTCTATTTTCTCATCCAATTCCTGAGCAATTTTTAGATTGGCCGGCTCTTTGTCTCTTAACTGGTACCTCAAATCACCAGTGAAAGCTTCAATGTAAGATATGAGGATGGAGGCATCCTTTGGATTTATTTCTCTAGGGAGGTCCACAACCACACGCCTGAACTTAGTGTTAAATTCATCCATTTTTTCATTCTCCATCTTCTTTGTGTTATGAAGGGCAGCAAGCAGATGTCTTGGTTCTTTCTTTTCCCCCCATTTATTCCTAAATCCCTCTAGTAATTCACTAATAGTTTTATATGAATCATCATCTAGGTCGAAGTACCATTCTTTAGCATCATCTTCCAAGGATAGATCAAAGAGCTTCATTTTGACATCGTCATTGTCATGGGCAGCATCATTGCAATAACTAACCAGGTGTTTTTCAAACTTTCGAACGTGAGACTTAGCAGTGATAGCATTGTTGCTATAAAATATGCGGAGCTTCTTGATAGCATCTTTTGGAATGGCATGGGGAGCACCTTCTATTTGAGAAAAGTCAACGGGTTTGAATAATTCTGCCATTTCTTGAGATTGGTGAACATGACTCTTTACAAATATGTGATGGATACTGAGAGGGATTGGTCTCCTAAATTTTCAAGGTTTCTATGGGAAGTTTTCCTATTCAATATTTCCCTAATAAACCTTTCACAATCAGGGAGAGGATTGAATAATTGTCGACGGTTTATTCGAGTAGAAATTCTTAAAGGGATGTTAGACAGTGGAGTCGTCAGATGGATTAAGTTTTAATTTTTATGTTTTTTAAAGACTAGATCAATCAAAAGTTTTTATCTTTTTAGTTGTTTAGAAAAAATTTAAGCTAAGTCGTACTCGGAAATAAAAATATTTATCCCCGGCAACAGTGCCAAAAAAGTGTTTCCACCTTTCACACACATGGGTCACGTTGCAGAAATCTTCAAGTCACTCGGTGTGTCCTTCAGGGCAAGTCTCGAGTCAAGGCTATCACCTTGTTCTTGAATCCTCCATTTAGGCTTAACTCCTAATGAAGCAAAGCGGGGTACACCCTATAAAGTTACTAAGGATAATTACTTATTATGGTGATGTTAAATTGAATGAATTACTTAGCAGTTTGAAATTTAACCATAAACAACCATAGATGACAAGATACAAAATGAGCGCACGAAAGCACAATGCTGAGACACAATATATATATATAGCAAGAAAATAACCAGTTCCTTAAAATGGAGTCAAAAGGAAATCAATGTACTTGCATGTGCTTAGAGTGAATTTTTTGCAATTGCCTCTTGGTACGTTTTAACTTAATGTGAAATATGAGTTTATTAAAATTAGACGAAGGGGTGGACTCCAGATATACCCAAGCGTACTTGGAGTATGTCCAAAACTAAACCTTCACAGCTATCTGCAAGGAATATGTCGGCTGAATGGAGTCTCTAGGGCTATTGTTCGTAATGCACCCATTAGGGTGTGATAGATATCGGCACCCTGAGGTCACTTTTCAAAAGGTCCCGCTTCCTTTCGGTATTTTTCCATTGTAATGGTTTGATCTAGGTGTTGGATTTTCACCTGATGGTTTGTCAATTTGGGAGAGTGAATCCTAATTATACTAGTCACTGAAGTGCTTTTGATATAGCTTGACTGATTGGATGAACTACAACCAAGTGCAGAGGATACACACCGGATTCTTGTCAATTTTAGTAAATTTTGAGATGGATGTTCTTGTTAAAAAGAAAACCCTCCAGGAACCTCTTTCGGTTTAAGTGGACCTCAATTGGGGAATCAAGGAGGGGTTGATTTTATTATGGTTACTGAAACAAATGATGATATAAAATGAAACATAAAAATATAAGCAAACCACAATTTTCAAATTAGACTACCACTAACCTTTCTTCACCTTTCGGCTCAAAAGGAGGCTCGTGGAGTAAGTATTAAAGTTAATTTGAAACCAATAGAAATGGAATATGGAAATGATTTTAAATCTAAGTATACTACCCTACATATTAGTACTATTCTAGATTGAAAAAAGATGAACGAAAAGCAAAAAAATGACACGGACGCAAATCCCCCCAAGGGGGAAGGGGAATGGGCTCGAAAGAGCCTATTCAGAATTATTTTTATTACCAGCGGTTACAATATCAGAAAAATGATATGATTCCTCTTTATTCTTATACATAATTAAACCAAGAGCTTACAAAGTGCCAAAATTAAATATTTCAGTCAAAAAGGGAGACCCCTGGGGGGATTCAGAAGGCCCAAAAGTCACTTTCGAACAGCAGATACTCCTCTTTTCAGTTATACCTGATAAAAAAAAGCAATATTATTAGACTGAAATATTCCCAAAATCACTCTAAAAGTATCTTTGGGTCAGCTTACTTTTAACCAAAAAAAGATAAGTAAAAACTAGTTAAAAAGGTAAAAAGGGAACCAAGGAAATGAAACATTCCTTGGGATCTTGGCTTGCCTTTTAGGTAGCCAATATGATGTGCACTGATTTCCATATTTATCTTTTATAACAGAAAACATAAATCTAATGCATGCAAGCTACAAATTCTCTTTAAAATTCCATTCAAAAAGGACGATTTCCCTAAAGCTAGATCTAGAATGCTTATGAAACCTTTTAAGAAAAAGATATAGATTATGGGATTTGACAAGATATATCTATGTTAAATTTACTTTAAGATAATAGGTCTAAAAAATATCAAAGCTGTGAACAAAGTAACCAGGTAAAAAAAATAGATTTTGAAGGAGGAAAAGGAGAAGAGAAGTGCTTGTTGCTGAAGCAGATCTGCAATGGAAACTTGCTAGTGGAATACAGAGGGGAAATGTATTCACAAATATTTTGGATGTATAGTGGAGTCAAACTAAATCCGTAACACGCAATCCTACACGAAAACTCATGAGATCTATATATATATATATATATATATATATGAAAAAGAGACAAGAATTACATGCAAATAAACTTATTAAACATGTATAATCTATATCTTCTAACATATATGCTATGAGATATAAGAAAAACAAGTAACCTTACTTGCCCAACTATACTCCTATTTATTCAGCTAAATCATTCAAGCTAGATAGGGTTCCGATACCAAATTTGAGAGAAAAGCTGGCAACATCAATAGCCGTAAGACAATGCTTAATCCACACATATGAGAGTATTACACCATTTGGCCTCCAAAGCTTCTTTATTTCAACAATCAAAAGATTACAACAGTATTACAATATCAATCCCTTCAATCCAACTCTAACTAGCTTGGACTAAGTAGCCTGAGCTTTATTTATACAAGAAAAAAGGAGATCCATCCCAGGGGTCCACAAATCCCAAGGAGATAGATAACTATAGTTGAAGGAGAGTCCATCAATGCATGATCTGTGTCTGACTAAGCCAGATATAAGTCTCACTAAGTGCAATTGTCAATCAAAGAGCTGATCTGACTGACACCTCAACTTGTTGACTGAAGCATCCATCAAAACTCATCCAGATGAGCCAAAATGTGTGGAGGAGAGAGGGAGGGAAAAATTCCCCATAAAGGATGCTGAAGATCAAATCTGGATCTGATTTGATCACCTCTTTCAGTTAAGGATTTGTCAGATCTAGTCAATCTGGTTCAGATCTGACTGATTTCAATCAAATCTACTAAAAATCCACTGATCTATGATTCTAGATTTGCTCCATTATTCATCAATTTATTAATTAAAATAATCAATAATTTATTTTTGGGGCTTTCTGACCTGAGTGATGGAAAAACACTCAAAACTAGGAAATAGTGGGTCCATGGGTTTACATGGTGCTCTTAGGTTGAAAATGAGCACCTACATGACTAAAACAGATTATTTGGCCCACTTTTATTACAAAATCAATTTTTCCAATTAAACTATTAGAAAATAGCCTAAGTTTTGGAAAAATTAAATTTTAATAAAAAACCCTGAAATTTTTTTTTTTAAAAGTTGAAAAACCCTAGGGGGACTTATACATGTTCATATGACTCAACCATGATGTCTAACATGTTTATACATTGACACATAAACTCTAATAAACTCAATAGGCCTAAATTCCAAGCCAACCACCCCAACTTTGGAGGTATGGAGTGAAAAACTCAGAAATTATTAGTGCTTTGTTCAACAACCAATAATAACCAAGGGAAAAAACACCCTGGGCTGATCAGATTGACAAATAAAGTCTAAGAGACCGAGTCCTTTACAGACACTATCATGCTAGAACATTTATTACAATTCCCCCATGGGGTATGAACATGTGATATAGTACAACTAGCACTTCCCGGAAGTACTTCCAAAGGTCTTCTAAAGTCCGAACAAGTTATCCTTGTCTGGTTCACCAAGATCACTTGATAAAAAAAACCACTAAGTACAACATAGGTGGTAACAGGTTCTTTGTGAGGTACAGGTGAGGGAATAATTATTTCCACTCTCTGTGAAGAATTGCTAGCATGATCAAGAGATGCTTGTATTCTCCTATATTCATCCTTACCTAGAGGAGGGTTCTCAAAAGAATATCTAGTAACCCCAAACTCGAATATGGCTTGACCCATAGAAGTTATCCAAAAAGGATAATTAGGGCCATATTCTATTTCAATAGGAATATCAATACGACCTTCCATGGGTGAATGAAAAGAATTATCAGCCGTAGGAGGCTGTTGGACCAAGGGATTAACGTAAGAATTGAATTGTTCTCCTCTACCCAAAACTGGGCTTCCTTCCACATGGGAGTCAGTTGCAGCACCTTGATCTGTGGATTCCATTGGGTTCTCCCCTGTAACAGGAGGAAATTCAGGTGGTAAGTGCTAGTTTCTTCTAGACATCTCAATTGAAACTCAACCAGATTATATGGTCACTAAAACCTAACCTAAGGTTTTAAAACTAGAAAAATCACACAAAAAATTATCCTACACAAACTACAGATCACAAGCAAACTTAAGCAACAAGAGGGGATGAACAAGCTGATTCCTTACCAGGATTTTCAATTTTTTGCAACTCGCTATATACCATAGGGTCTAATAGTAAAATGCGGCGAGGAGGATCAACCATCCCTCACTTCAATACCTAAATACATGGAGGACACGTGCGTAGTAATCTCCCGGATTACTATTCTTGGTGTATTGCACCAACGAGATGACCAAAAGGGATGTTATCATATTGTCTTAGGAATCCTAGAAGGGCCTCTTTATATACACAAGGTACGTGGGAGTTCAAATCCATAGTAGTGTTGTCTAATGCACAAATGTTCACAAGGGGACTTTTGATATACAATCAAGTACGTGAAGTACCTTTAGATATACCTCAAGGGTACATGAAAGGACTTTCTATATACCGACGATATGTGGAAGAACCACGTAGGTCTCAGGTTGCAGTGCGGGCAATAAACGAGAACTCTTACATTTTACAACGCCAAAACAAGTCTCTAACCTATCACTCAAGTTACTAATATTTTTAACCTATAGCTATCATTAATTTTAAGTTGAATGGTTAGGTGAATGCATGGATTTATGAAAAAAAAAGTAAAACCATGTAATTATGATATGCAAATTCTTTCACTTTACCATTCAAACCATGCCTACTTATGGGAAGGAGAGAGTATTTTATTTTTCCAATTTCGTTTCGAAACCAAAACTTTCCCAAACAATTTAACTAAACAAATCTTTCTGAGAATACATACAAGAAACACACTTCTATCCTAATCTTGAAAGCAAACAAATGAGCGAGATCTTTTTTCCTAAAATGATAGACAAAAATACTCAAAGGCACAACTAATTTCTTTTTCAAATTTCCTTCAAAAATGGAAAGATATAACTTAAAACTACTATATTTTTTCTTTTCAGGAGACAAGAATGTAAAGAGAAAGAAGAATATGGAGATCTGAAAGCTTATGAGGCTATTCATGAGTCCAATAATTCATCTTTGAGCATAAATTCTAATCAAATATCAACAAAAAAAATTAGTTTTAAAATAAAAAATAAGTCCTTCGTAAACTTACCGAAAAATGAAAGCAAAAACCAACAAGAAAGTCTTTTGTTTCAGTCTTATTAAGCAGCAACAAGAGATCTAACTGAAAAAAAATTCCAAGCACTCCTTTCAAAAATGAAACACCAAGCATACAATAAATCCAACTAATCAGTATAATCTAGCTTTTGAATTCAACAAAACAAGAATTCACCACATCCAGATCTTGAATCTAACTATTCAGATCTCTGTAAAGAAGCCTAAACATTCAGAATTGAAAGCAAAACACAAACCAAAATTTGAAATGACAAGTCTTAAAAGGGCCTACCTAGCACCACTTCTTGAGGGTTACTGACAGAGAGGTTCTAGGAAAGCATCGCTTCCTGATTACTACAAACAGGTAGTGGCATCGCTTATTACCCATTGTGCATGCGTGTTGTACTGTAGAAGACAAAAGACAAAATAATGGCAAAAAAAGAAAATTAATTACTGTAATACTGCATAAGAATGATGAATTGACAGGAATATGAAGTACAGAAGGTAAGAATGACTTAGATGTGAATAGATCTGATAATACTAAACCAAGATCTCAGTATATCAGCTAGTAGATCTGGTCAACTGAAACAAGATCTCACTAGATTAGCTAGTAGATATGACCAATGAAATATTGGAGCTTGGATGAGTTTGAAGACCAAGGAATATCAAATGTACTGAAAACTCTTCCCCAGTGGATTCACCATATTTGTTGCTAGGAAAAATGCACCTCTTGCGTACAATAGTTGTTCCTCTAGTCTGAATGTTTTAGATCTAGAATGAATGAGTTACAACAGAGATGGAAGAATTCCCCTAGAAGTGGTGGAGATCTGGAATGAGTCTCTCTGATGGAGTGATGTAGATGTTTCATATGGTGATGGTTCTTCATGGAAGTACCTACACAATCACATGAAACAAGCAAAGAAGATAAAAAAGCACTAGAATATAATCCACTATTCTATGTCAATGACTAAGGAGTCCAACAATAAAATACATGATTATAACATAACATACTTTATGGGAAAGGAACAAACTTTGCATTAAATATGAATAATAAGTTTACAACCTTTTCCTTAGTGTTGATGTGCTCCTTCACATGCCAATGCCTTGTCCCCAAAATATCCAACTTGCTCCCTCTTTGCTCACCCTACTGATTTAGGCTAGAATGTCAATGCAACATCATAACTTTTCTCTCTCTCAACCATGGGGTATGAGCCTTATTTTATTGGCCTTGGGAGGTGTTGGCCTCTATCTCTTTTCTATCTCAATCTGTGGTTCAACAATACAAAAATACCAACAATAAACCAGAACACATCATCTCGATAGAGTAACTCCGTCGGCAACATCTGCGGGGAAGGTGTGGTCTCACATGAGATATCTAATGGGAAACTGTCGAAACCATGTTTTCATAGTTGGCGAGGGATTATAATCCCTTGGACCATGTACAAGGCACTTGACAAAGGAAACATAGAAGGCTAGATGGTTCCTACGTGACTAAACACAACTGTATGTCAGTGCGCATGACACAACCTGGTCCCTAACCTCAACAGGTGGTGCAATTGGTGCAACGTAGATGATTCCTTGAAATAACAGACCATTCACAACTTATAGTTTAACTTAAGGAATTAACCACAAATTTCTTGCGGAATCAATTTGTTAACAATTTTTCATTCACTAGTTTAACAATATAGTACCATGCATTTGACAATAGCTCATCAATATATAGTAAGCAAATAGAAACCATTCACATAAACATATACATTATCAATCAACCCTTTAAACATAAATAATAATGTGGAAACCCATCTAGGAAAAACCACCAAGGTGCTCTTCATCTGGCGTGAGAAATGGATATAGCACCTTGTAGTCTATGACTTGCAGACTGATATTATGATATGTCTTTACGAATCAGACTTCTTGATCTCATGCTCTCTAGTTTATTCTTATATATACTCCTACTAATCAACACAAATCTTGGATCGACTATTCTATCTACCATCGGTGCACACAGCTGCAAATTCCTTCTATTCCTAGCGGTCTATGCACATAGCTACAAGATCCATGTCTCAACAGCCTCCTAATTCTACTAGATTGCTCTTCAAATCTTCTCCTCTACTAAATATAACTCAAAATAAAAAAAAAGTGGCGTCCTTAGCTCTGGACAACCAATGAAATTATCTAAAGCAACAAAACAATGACCAATCGATAACCAACCCTTATATAGATTGGGTTCTTTGTATTTATATCTTCTATCAAACCACTCAGGGTTGACTGCATACTACTCATCAGTTACAGGTTGTGATCAGCCGCCAGAACAGGCTATCATGGACTGACAGAAGGCACTATCATCCTCACTTACACATATTCTTCCATACATGCATTGCCTCAGGCTTACACTATCTTGAGCAACCACGATCTTCACTTGTTGCTTTATGGTCGTTATCACCTATACGCCTATACACTTTCCTTTCCTCTGTCATGCGTATATCCATTCTATCTGCGTTGGTCCCTTTGCTTCCTTCACAACATTCCTTCCTTCCTATCATGCACATGATGTACCTTATTTTGCTTGTGCATGAACTTCTTCCTTGTGCTCCTTTCCTATCCCAACAATCCCCCAACACTCACATGTGGCTCATCCCAAGCCACTAAGCAAAAATGGATTTGTCCTCAAAATTTTCAGTCGCAAAACTACTGCTTTTCCTGCAAAATTTTATGAATTTGGTTCTAATTGCACCACAATACCAACATTTTCCTAAAACTCTTTCACCATTCGTTGCACCCTTACAACTTTGTCTGATACCTATTCTTCCTGCACGACCAATTGCTCTAGTTGGTCAGAACTGATGTGTTCCAAAGGACCTGTATCTGCTAACTATGAGATCGTCTCAAGTTTTTCCTTCAATGGTTGAATAACGCTCATGATGTGCACTGCTTCTCACTAATGCACTTCAAATTCTACTTCTCTATCCCACTCTCTATATTGAAGACCCTAGACCTCCTATTGCAGTTGCTTTATTTCAGTCATCTTGACTACTTTCTCTTGGAAGTCCAGCTTTTTCATGTCTGCTTTCTTCGCGTAGATTTTCTCTTCAGTTGCACGCCTGTTTTCCCTTATGGTTTCAACAATCACATCCTCTATGAGCACTTCCCATACAGTGAATATGTCTTCTAGTACCTTAGTGCACGATGTTTCTCCTTGTTTTTTTTTCCCAGTAGCCTTAGATGCTTCTTTTCTTCGCTCTTCAAGATCCTTAGGAGGTGTGCTCGGCACCATATCTGAATTGCAGCTCTTCTACCTGCTTTCGAAGATCTTGCGTGATCTTTTCTAACCGGGTTGCCTTACCCATGGAGTCCTCATCCTCTTGGCCTACTTCAGGTGAGAATTATGTAGTGGCACTCTTGATGGTCTTCGCTAGTGTGAGGCGGTTATACTTAAGCGCCAATTTTTCTTGTTCCTTCTCAACAATAAGTTTGACACACCCTTGAATATCTTCTTCTTTTTCCTACATTACGGCATTGCGCGCCTTTGCCTTCCTTCGTTGTTTTGTTTCCTGATAGGCAACAACATTCTCTCTTAACCGTATCTTCGATGTGGATTCTTGCTGATTTTTATAGACTTCACTCAATTCCAACTTAGAGAAGTCAATATGTAGAGTGCTATTATCATCAGCTTCACTTTTCTCTTCTTTCGTTTCCAGTGTGCGTGCCAAAATATTTACTTTGATCGGCTGCACTAAAACTGGTGTGGTTAATCGAACATTGGGATAAACAACATATGTCTAAGCCTTAAAAGTGGATTTGACCTCATTGATAACTTCTATCAATTTCTTGATATGGCCCCCAACTTGCTCAACTATATTTTCCTGCTGCGTCTTGAGGTTGGCAAGGCTGTCTTGTGTGACTTTAGAAACAGTTGCTCCGAGCTCCTCGACATCTGTTGAGCTGCCATTTTGTTATCATTTTTGGCATTAAAATAACACAGCTAAATGCATATTTTATTATATTTCATGTATTTTATGTCATGCAAATCGTTATTTAGCATGAGGTAAGAACAAATTTAATGTTTATTCAACTTTGGTTATTAATATCATTTTTATGGTTTTATTAACTCAAATCTATATTATTTAAGGCATATTTAATATATTAATAATTTACATATTTGTTGGTAGGTTATGTAGTATGATTGGGTGAACTTATAAACAAAACACATTCATCTTCCCATTCAGCCCGATCTGCACAATCGTCGTCCAGCTCATTGTCTAGCTCATCACATAGCTCTCCGTCCAGCTCATTGTCCAGCTCATCATGCAGCTCACCCTCCAGCTCATTAATCAGGCTGTGCGCTATCCATAACCAATTTCAGGCATTAAACGTTGAAGCAATCTGCAAGCCATTCTGTTGACCATGTGCCCAGATGATAGCATAATCAACAATCTAGAAGGATGGTGGGTGCATTTTCTCCATTCTATTTTCACTACTCACGCATTCAAAGGAGGGAACATTCTAGAGGATCATTGATGTCATGATGATTTTTCTTATTACCTCTTTATCCACCACGTTGTGAAAAATTCGTTGGTGGTTTTCCATGTTTCCCTAGATTAATGCTCAATGTATCCAGCTAACAATGCACCTAGCTATTCATCCTCCCGTCCATATTGCCCATAAGCCTGCACATTGTAAAATATAAAACAACCTGAAAATAAATAGTTATCAGTGTGCCTGGGTAATAAATCCATGTTCTTGATAGTTCACTAGCTTGCAATTTCCTTCGATCACCACCACGATGCCCTGTTCATGCTGAAGAGAATCCTGCATGCCACGTTCACAATGAAGAAAAGTAGACTTACACCAAATAAGGGATATGGCTATGTGCTGGCCTGTAAACTGTTACTACCTTTTATGATTGACTAAATTTAGAAGAGTAGTCGACCACTAAAGGGTCGACTTGCTCAACCTCTTGAAAATAGTGTGTATATAAACACCTCCATACATAGAGATAAGGGATTGATCAATCCATTAGATATATAGTTAGTTTTCTTTTAGGGAAGGATATTGTAACTATGTTCCTTCTGTTTAATAAGAAATCTATGCTTTGTTGTTTATGACTGGGTTTGCAAGCATTCGCCAGGCATTATCCATGATTACTCAGTGGGCCCCTTGACAATCTGTGGTTTCTATTTTTGTACAAGTTTTTTTTATCTCATCCTTACAAATAAGTAGTTTTATTTCTAATTTGTTTAGTTAGTAAAGTTATTCTAATCATTTATTTCTCAGTTTCCTGTAGCATGTATCTGTTGTACTTAATAAAATTCATACTATGTTGTTAATGTAGTTTTTGTTTATAAATGGCAAGTCACGTATAGTTTGCTTTCAAGTTGTCTTTTAATCCTTTCATTCTTAGCTTATTGTTCAGTCTTATTTGCAAGCATGTAGAATAGGTGGTGTTTATCAATTTAGATAGAATTTAAATAAGCACATAGAATAGGTTGTTTTCATCAATTTAGATAGATTAAGTTATGTTTATTCCTGTTATAAGTTTATGTAGTTTAAATTCCGGTTTGTTTATTAATATGCAATGATTTTATTATTTTCCTGTATTTGTCTTTGTTTATTTCATTGATTAATTAGGTTTAAATTCTGTCTTTATGCATCTTGTTTTCATATGCACAAAATCAGCTGATAATTAAATCATTTAGGTCTTTTTTTATTATTTTCTGTATACAACTTCTCATTCGGACCTTCCTTCCAGATTGTAGTCCAGCCTTCCATCTGACCTTTGGTGTTCTTATTTTATTTTCAACCTATTTTTAGTTTTATTTATTTGGCTTTTTTAATTCTGTTATGTTTTGGTAATTAGGTAATAGTTATATCAGCCTGTAGGACCTTAGGTTAGATTATTTTAAAGTACTTATTAAAATCCCTTTTTATTTCTTTTCAATCACAGCATGTTTTGAAATTATGTTTGATTTATTTCTTTGTATATGGATTTGTAGGGTTAGGTGTGTTAATTTCTAGTATACTAGTATCTTGTCAATTTATCATAGTAATAAGACCTATTCCTTTCACTTTGTGATTATTGAAAAGTCTTGTAGAAAAAAACTTAAAATCATCTTTATTAAGTTTTCTACTTGCTTTCTATTTAATTATATTTATTAAGTTTTCTACTTGCTTTCTATTTAGTTTTATTTATTAAGTTTTCTACTTGTTAGTAAGTCTTCCTTGAACCCCATCTTTTCAAGTAGTTGTTGATAATACATTTTTCAGTCAGAAATTATCTGTTCATAAATTATCTAGTTGTTGTGATTGTATTTTCAAATAGGTACTTTCTGTGAATAGTTATCCCTTGAAGTTATTTAATAGGTTTTGTTATATTCTCATTTCTTAGTTAAAATAACATAGTCTGATATTATCCTAGTCTAATGTTTTGTTTTAGTTCAACCATATTACTAATTTAGCAATTTGACTCGGTTTTTCATTTTGAAGATTTTTCAATCTTTTGTTAATTTAAGTATTTCTACACTGCCCTAGGAACCCCTCTACCTTCGAATATATTTTGTAGCAACTCTAAGCCTACCAACCCCAGTCGATAATTAAATATTAGCTGTATTCAATATAGTAGAACACATCCAAACATTTTGGTATTAATTTCGTCGAGATAACACCCAACAACATCATCTTCTGTCAATGTGTTTGTGTTCGACGCTTTGTCATATTTTTGCTTCTTGTGATGTGGTTGGCCTTCTTGTTTCCTTGTTTACATCTAGGTCTGCACATTCCCTAGACTTGGTGTGTGCTCTGAATCACTTTTATCCATGCTACACCTATCGTTGTCGTCTTGTTCTTCCTCATCCTGCGACTGGTTATCCTATCTGTCGCTTCCTTCATTACCTTCACCATGAACTTGGTAAAGTGGTGGATCCTCTTCATCCTGTACTTCGGGAAATGGCTTTGCCAATGGTCCGTGCCATTATTCTGGCCATGGGTGGATGATTGCATCCATGTCCTCATCCATAACCATGAATCTTGCATGGTTCACTTGTTTGGCTGAGTCCCTTTTTGGCTCTAAAATTATATTATGGGCTCCATCCTCAAAGTTAATAAATGTTATGTACCTGTGTACCATCATAGCATGTATTTGGTGGGACTGGAGAACATCATCACAAAATGCCTCTACATGCAAAAAGAACTCAATCTTGTTGTCCTTCCATTGGGTCAGGTATTTTTTGTCATCCCACAAGTTTTGGTACCTTGTTCCATGACAAGGTAGTGGGACATCCATCTGCACATTGTCCCCGGGTTTGGCCCACATAGTGAACGAGATTAAAATTATCCATGAATAATGGAATTTGTGTGTGGGATCATGCTAGGCCTTCGTTGCATCATCTATGATATTGTTTAGTAGGTACTATGAATAATTGAACCCTCCACCCAGAACTCATAACTCTGTGAGTTCCACCATTGTTGTTGAACACTAATTCATCCTCATCTTGTGTAGCAAATTACAAGATAATATCCTCGCAACAAACCGCACACTTGTGTTCTCAATTGAGCTGATTAGGAAGCCCCTCTTTGAACATTGCAAGTTATACTTCTACTTGATCTAGGTGGTGTCTTTTCTGGCCAAGTATGGTGCATGGTCGTTTCCCTCATTTGGGAGGCATGTTATCACTAAAATCAGCTCGGCATCGATCGAGTATTGTCGATCAAGCCATAGGAATCCTCTATGAAAGAATACCAACAAATACTTCACATACGTGTTGAATTATAAAATTTTGCCAAAATGGGGCATAAATAGTTGGTTAATCAAACCTACATGGGAAAATCCGTCAGCCCACTCCATCGTCCTGAGCACTTTTACTCTACTTGGGTCGGGAAGTCTTGGGACCATGTAGTCTACTCTTTTTAATCTCTCCTGCAGTTGAGTGTCGAAATCCTCGAACATCAACTTAGCCAACTTGGCCATGATGTCCATCAGTAGGGGGACTTTATTAGGAATCTGCGGTGCTACCAGAGTTGTAGTCTCCTTCCTTGGGAGGTCCACCTTTGGTGCATCGGCTCTCCTTGGTCAAACATAGTACCAAAAATTCTCATCTTCTTCCTCTGCATCTGGCCCTCTGCACGATGCTGAGTCTTCTTCCATGGAGTCATCCTCCTCCTTTTCCTCTTCTAAGGGTTATTTACCCAGAGTATCTGCATGAGCAGTAGTCTTTCATTTCCTCGTCTATGGTAGTCTGAATGGTCTTGCAATTGTTTCTTGGGTGGGCTGTCTTGACTCTATGGCAGGTGTTGCAGCTGCAAGAGTAGATGGTGGTCTTTGAACTAGGTTTGACACAACACACAAACCTGGGATCGGAATGGTAGTGTGACCGACCCCATTGATAGGTTTCTTCCTTGTTCTCACCATTGGATCAGTCTTTGATTGATGTTGCAGTTGTTGTATCTTAGGGGACATAATCTCTTCCTCGATTGGGAAACCGAATATAACAGTTGCATCTGATGGCTCACTATTAGTAGGGATTTCAATGACCATGGGTGTCGATTTTCTTCAACATGGATGACATTGTTTGACTCTTCAATCGCTCGGCTCTGGTTCTCTCTAACTAGATCTATGGTCATAAAAGAGTGCTTGTCAACGAAGCCTTATACTTATACCTACCACCACGTCATGCATTCATCATGTAATGGGTGGTTAATGTCGAATCCGTCACATGGGGTTCTCGACTACCGCATATGTTCATTAAGTCGTTAACTTGAGTGCTACGTTGTTTTTGTTAGAACAATTATGGAAGATCCATCGGATGTGACCTTACTGCTTGCTTTCATTCTCCTTTTATCTCATCAAATTAATGACACTTACATGTCACCACCGCCTCAATATTCACTAGATATTCACACTTTAATGTCGTCCATCCTGTCATTTCCACTTTTTGCAGCAATTTCTTCATTTTTGTTGTGCTTTTTTCTNACACTTACATGTCCCCACCGCCTCAATATTCACTAGATATTCACACTTTAATGTCGTCCATCCTGTCATTTCCACTTTTTGCAGCAATTTCTTCATTTTTGTTGTGCTTTTTTCTTTTCCATGCACTTTCCAAGCCTTCTCTTGGGCTTCGTACTTGTTCCATTGCAGACATGCGACAAAGCAATTTTTACGTCTTTCATACCTTCCTTTTTATTTTCATCATTTCCTGGTGTGATTCTAACCCGGGATGTTATGACCGTTGTAGTATGGTTTTAGGTGACTTCCATTCACCATACCCATGACATAGGTACCATCTAGATTCTGTAGTTTTACTACGCCCACATCAATGATGTGTGCGACCATAGATGGTCCTATCCAATGTGTCATTAACTTTACCAGGTGTTTGATGAATTTTCTATCATATAGAAACACAATTCCTCTGACTTTGAATGGTTTAAATCTGATATGGCAATCATGCCATGCTTTCTGTCACCGCTTCTCAACTGTCTGATGGAATCCTGAGACAAAGTGTTCTTCTTCCATTTGTATAAGTTGTTTCAGCCTCAGCTTGAGAACATCTCCATATTTCATGTCTGTCAACATGGTGATTCTTAGACTTGGCACAGTGTACTACGTTAGTGCTAGAAATTGTTCTCAGACTACAAAAGAACAAGCCAACACAATCTCATAAAACATAATTAAACAAGATAGGTTTCTTTTAGGGTTTTGGTTGTATAGTTTTAAAACAAGGGGGTAAAAAATTCACAAGGCTAAATCAAACACTAAATCATGCACAATTTAAGGACTGATATTCATAACATATAAAACATAAACCAGATACAATAATCACATCATTAAATTCCATCCACGGTTAACCAGCACTTCATGAATAATAACCTTAAACAAGAAACGAATATATCAACTGAGTGATTAGAAAAATAAAAAATGGAATCAACCAATAGACTAAAAAGGGCTTATAGTTGCATATATTTTATTTTAGTCATAAAAAATACATAAGAGTTTTCACACTTAGCTCATAAAGCACAGCTTGATAGCCTCCCCTTGCAACAAAAATCAAACCCTTTGTCCTTTCCTGAACTTACATTTATCTTTTTTTTTCAAAAACAGTTCCATAACTGAACAAACTACCTTTAGGCCATCTATAGATCTGTTCAATAAAAATATCATTATACAAAAATGAAATAACTTTTACAAACTAACTAATAATTGCTTTCTTAAAGTACTTTTACAAGTCCTTTGCTGCCTCTGGTAAAAGAGCAATTCCTTCTAAAGCCTGAGTCTTTCTTCTTGCTTTTAGGTTCTCCGCTTCTAAATATTCAACTCTTTTTGTTAGCTCCTCATTCTGCTGTGTTATCTTTTGAATAGTTTGTTTTAGTTCTGTAAACTAGCTTTGAATCTGTCTTTTTCTTCTTAAATCCTCCTTAGAAATAGTGATCAATTCCTGATAGTGAATATTAACCTCTTCTAGATCTTCTCTTAGTTTTCTATTTGTAGTCACCAATCCTTCATTTGTCTCCTGCCGGTACTCAATCTGATATTTGTACTATTTGATATTCCTATGCAAATTTGCATTTTTAGAGTCAATACATTTCTCTTCTAATGCTGGATGCATTTCTTCTAGCATCCAATGGATTTTTAGCCTCTTAAAAATCTCTTCATCTTCTCCCATATGCTCTGTCAAGGTCACAGGGATTTTTGAATACTTTTTGACTTTAATACTACATTGGACTAACTGCTCAACAATCTCTCCTTTCTCTACACAAGAGCTATTTAAATCATTTTGATGATGATCTAAAATAATCTTCTTTCGAACCTCCTTGAATATTTCTGAGATCTTGGTTTCAGTGAAAACTGGTTTATTTTCTGAAACTATTTTCTTTTTACCCTTAACAATCTCTTTATTTTGATCTTCATTATCTTCTAACTCTTCCTGAGATGAAGAGTCTTCAATTATTGTAATATTCTTTTCAACTAGTTTAGGGTTTAACTACTTCTTCATATTTAATCTGAGTTTGTCCTTTGACCTAGTCTTGGGCCTCCAAGTTGTTCCAATTTCACCTAAAATTTTTAAAGCTTTCCCTTGATGTTTAATAGAAGATAGTTGGACAACTTTCCTTTTCCTCCCTCGTGACATTTCCTCATCTTTATAATGTGTATGTATATCCTGTTTGGTAGGAACCCTAGCTTTATCAGATAATGACCTTTTCTCATCTTTAGAGAGTACTGTAATAGGAATTTGTTCCTATTCTTTCACATATTCCCTTATACCTTGGTTTAGTTCTATAGGAAAAACATCTTCTACAGGCTCCATTTCCTTCACTTCTGACTCTAAAACTTTGTTTTCCTCAATATTGGTTTGCTGTTCAATTTCAATGTTTTCATCTTCTTGGTTCATAGATTTTCCTGGTTCACTATGTTCTTCATTCTTGACTGTGACTTTCTTTTTAAGCTTTTTGACCAAATTCTAACCCTTATTCAATTGTCTCTTCTGAGACTGCTCTTCCTTCTCTATTTGAAAACCAAACCAAAATAGGAAACAGTCCCATGTTTTCTCCTACTTTCGAAGTACAGTATTTATGACTAGTTTTATAAGTCCATGATGAAACATAGATTGTTTGGTGTGATCCTGATGCTCCCTCACCCTGCTAGAAATATTTTGTAAACTTTTCAAGAAGAAGAAAGGGAGATTCATTTTGGCTTCATGGATGAGATGTTGCAAAAACCTAAAATGATAATTTAAAACAAATGCAAATATCCGTTCACAAGTGATATAACTCTGTGGGATTTTGATTGGCTATATCCATTCTGGTTTAAATTTTTGAATAGGTACTCCCTTTCCCCAATCTACTATTGCATATGGAAGTAAGTATTTCTGTGCATCAAAGGTGAAAGGTACTTTTTTAAACCAGTATTCACCCTCATCTAAGATCCTTGTAGCTTTTGCTAAAAATTATCTGGTCAACTTAAAATTCAAAGTATCAAAATTCACCATATCTTTATCCAAACACTGAGAAAATTTATAAGAGACTTCTGAGTGATATTCCCTCAATTCTTTCAAAAAAACTTAACCACCCTGCCCCTAAAAATAGTTTTGCATAGTCTGGAAAGATCTAAACCTAGCTCATGTCTGAAGGTTTAGCTCTATTGGTTTTACCACTTCTTTTCATTTTGAATGACTGTAAAATTGCTTCTTTCAATAAAACAAACTCTAAATATATTCAAATATTGAAAATTTGATAGAAAATGTTATATGGGGAAACCAAAAACCCCAAACTGGACTCTATCGCTTAAACTAATAAATTCCTTAATTCCATTGACAGAGAATTCAACATTAAGTATGAATTAGGTTTACATACTAATAATCTTCTTTCAACTCCATCATTAATCCTTTGCTTAGTAAAAACCCAAATACATGGACTTTGATATCAATTCGTAGCCTACCTATGAAAGTGATGAATCCAGGTGCTAGAATCATGCTTTCTTGATTGTCAGTGTCCAATTTCATTCCTCAATCTTCTTTGACCACTATGATAACTCCAAATGATAGCCCTTCAAGAGATCTAATTTTCCGACCTGTTTCAATATTTAATTACACACTTCTAACACTTCACCATGAACTCATCTGATCTTCGTGCACTTCAAGGGATATGAAATTCAAGGTGAATTTTCCTCATCGTGTTTAATCATCATTATTTCATCACTCTGCAACAGACCACCGCAACTCGCCCTCATGATGATTTTCTTTAAGAATTAACACCTGTCACAATGATCATTCTAGAGGAAACATGTATCAAATCCATCATCCAAGTATGAATGACCTCTCATGTGTGAGAATTTTAAAAAAATTGAACCAAAAATGATGATTTTCAAACTGCGCGATTTTCTTGTAGCGCATGTGTGTAATTGTTTCAGGCTTGCACTATAAGAAAGTTTGCTTTAATGATTTTCAAAAATATTACAACTAGCAATGATTTAACTTTGTTAAAATGATCTATATCAAAGGTTTATGATATTTTTAGGACCTTTTAAATTCATATAAACATTCTATAAGCCCCCTAACTGTGAATTTTGATAAAATCAAAATTGAAAAATAAAACTAGAAAATTATATAAACATGAAAATTAAAGAAAAAAGATTCAAACTATCCTAAGAAACAAAATTTTCTAGGAGAAATGAAGAAAACCAAGCTTCAAAACATAAACAAATGCATTAAAAATGAGAAACAAAAACATGCTCTAACGTCTAGCTCCTGTTCTGGGATGAAGTCCTCCCTATGAGGCTTCAAGAACTTGTAGATCAGTGCCTTCTGTGTTGTAACTGTAACTTCCTGTTACTCTGCAAAAATTCAATTGGGTCATGGAGTCTTTATTCTCTTATTCACACTGGTATATACAATGAAATTCAAATACTTACCTCACAAGCTGTAGAAATGTTTGAGGAATCGTTTATTAACTAGATTAGACAATTCCTCACCATTCAAAGTCTGTAGCAAAAACGTATTATTTTATAGAATCTTTGATACTATGAAAGGACCAAACCAAATATTATCAAACTTGCCATGCTTTCCTTTCTGCTCCTTTCTAGCATCCCACCTCAAGACCATATCTCCATTTGAAAAGGTATTCTCCTTGATTTTTTTGTCAAACCTTTCTTTAACCTTTGTCCTGCATAGCTGATGTTTTTCCTCTATTGTTTCACGTTTTTGCTGTAATTCTATCAATGCATAAATTATTCTTTGAATATCATTGGGTTCCTTTTGACTATCCTGAATAAATTTCATCATTGGAATACCAAGTTGGACAGGAAACACTACATCAATACCATAAACCAATTGAAAAGGAGAGGTTCCAATGGCCTTTTTTATTGTTATTCTGTCTCCTCACAATGCATATTTTAACATAGAGTCCCAAGATCATTTATTCTGCTTCAATGACTTCTTGATACTTTGAATAATACTCTTATTAGTTGAATCAGCTAACGCATTTACCTAAGGATAATAAGGTGTTGAGTGTTTCAAAATAATCCCATTCTTTTCATAGAATGCCACCATAGCTTTAGATTTAAAAGCTTAAGCATTATCCGTCAATAATTTCGTAGGACACCCAAACCTGCTAAGAATATTTTCCTAAATAAACTCTATGATCACTTTATCTTTTTCATTTCTCGTGGGAATAGCTTCTACCCATTTAGTAAAGAAATATTTAGCTGTCAAAATCCATTTATGCTGCTCTAAAGAGGAAGGAGTTATCTCTCCTATGAATTCCAAACCTCACTGCTGAAATGGAGCATTTATTGCAATTGACTTTAATGGTAATGGAAACAAATTTTATTACCAGCATGCTTCTTACAAGGAATACATGCTCTTACCTACTGATATACATTTGAGAATAAAGACAACCAATAATATCCAGCTCTTAGAATTTTATAAGTTGTTTCCTTTCAATACTTATGTCCCCCACAAGCACCTTCATGTGATTCAGATATTACTTCTTCAATTTCTAGATTATCCAAACATCTAAATAAAATACCCCCTGGGTCTTTCCAAAATAGCTACTATTCTATCAAACAATATTTAGTAGTTTTCAACTTTAATGGCCTAGTAACTTTCTTGTCTGGATTTTCTGGACATTGTAAATACAAAAGAAAATGTACAATATCTTCATACCTTGCGGATTCTACATAGTGGCCCATAATCTTTTCTTTCTCATGCTTTGCTTGAAATTCTTCCTATGCTGGTTGTTCTACCATGAGATGTAGACCTAAAGCTTAGCAATTTGAATCGGCTAGCAATTTAGCCAAACCTTGTCTCTTTACTAGCTTTGTAGGTCTAGTGTTCACATCATATTCCATTATTCTTTCAATCCACTTCCCTCTTTTTCCCTCACTGTCAAGCTAAGTTAAAACATCCTTAATGGAAACATTAGGAACATAAGCAATAACCTTGGAATGCAAAACATAAATTCTGAAAAACTTCAATGCTTTTACCAATGAGTAAGCCTGCTTCTATAAAGTGTTGTATTTTAGCTCTGAGACTCTGAGAGTCTTGCTGAAAAATGAAATTGGCTGTTCAAGAGCATCCTTATTCTTCTGTAATAAAACAACAGCCAATGTATCCTCAGATGCAAAAGAAAAAGTTAAAAATTCCTTTGTAAAATCAGGACTTACTAATACTGGTGCTTTCGTAAGAGCCATATTAATCTTTTCAAATGAGTTTTTTGCTTTTGTAGTCCACTTGAATTCTTGATCCTTCTTCAACATAGATGTAATCTGTTTGATGGTTTCAGCAAAATTTGGTATGAACCAACGCAGAAAATTAATTTTACCAATAAAAGATTGTACATCCTTCTTGCTCCTTGGTAAACTAATTTTCAGAATTGCTTTCACCCTTTCCAAATCAATCCTTATGCCATCAGCTGAAACTAAATGATCCAATAACTTACCTTTTTGTACAACAAAATGTGATTTTTTTGGATTGAGAGATAAACCATATTTTCTGCATTTCAGAAAAGTTTGTTTTAATGTTTTAGATGCTCATCATCTGATTGTGAAAAGACTGTAATATCATCTAAGTAAATCACTACAAACTTATCTGTTTCCCCTACAAAGGCTATGCCCATAACTCTTTGAAAATTAGATCCAACATTCATTAACCCAAAAGGCATTTTATTGTACATGAAAGTACCCCAAGGAGTAGTAAAATTTGTCTTTTCTTTATCATCAGGGTGCATGGAAATTTGATTATATCTTGAAAAACCATCAACCATAGAAATTCTTTGTGCACCAACTACCTTTTGCAATATTTGTTCTATTTTTGGGAAAGGGTAATTATCTTTCAATGAATACCTATTCAGATTTTGAAAATCAACACACAGTCTGATTTCACCATTCTTTTTCCTGAAAGGAACTAACTTGGCTACCCATGAACAATATCTAAGGGGAACTATAATCTTAGCATCTAACAACATTTTAACTTCCTTTTCTATAATGGGAAACAAAGGAGGATTGATCCTCCTTAATTTCTGTCTGAAAGGTTTAACATTTGGTTTTAATGGTACTTTATGATGTATAATACTTGTATCATATGTCTTTAAATCTTCATATGACCAAGAAAAAAAATCAAGATAGTATTTTAACAACTTGATGTACCTGTTTCTCTGCTCTGTTGTGAGTGCCTTTGAAATCTTCACCATTCTGGGATGTTCATGGGTGCCAATATTACAGTCCATTACATTTTATTCTAAAGACTATAAAACTAGTTTTAAAGGTGTATCATCCTTTGAAAATATCCTCTCTAAAGGCACCAGAAACTTAGGAATGAAATTACTTTTTAGCTCAATAATCTTGTGACCTGCAATCTCATTTTCTGCAATACCCTCTATATGTTCAATTTCATCATCTTGCTCTTGGTCAATTACAGAATTGGAAAAATCACCTGTCAGCTCTAAAAATATTTTTATCTCAAAATCATCTTCAAAGACTCTCCATTGCTTTATATTATCAGGCACAGAAGGTATTTACCTAAATTCAATAAGATACTTCAGCTGTGTTGTTTTGGGAATCCTGAAATGTGTGGCTTCCAAGGTAAGAGAATCAGTAGTTTGGTTATGATCCCTAGGAATATAAGTGATATTAAAATCCACAAAGTAATTGTATATCATATCCCACAATTCATTGCGGTACACTTTCAGCAAATCTTGTTTTACTTGATAGGTGTTCCTTACTTACTGAATAACCAACTCAGAGTCGCCATACACAGAAATATGGTGAATACCTAAATCTTTTGAAGCTTTTAAACCTAACAAAAAAGATTCATATTTGGTAGTATTATTGGTGGTAATAAATTCCAATTTATACATTAACCTTACTACTTCACCACCAGGAGATATTAGAACAACCCCTGCTCCAACACCTTCATCAGATGATGATCCATCGAAATACATTTTCCAAAGTTCATCTTCTTATTCCCTAGTGCATTTGATTGATTTTTCTTTTTCAACTTGTAATAAGCCAAAAACATCATTATCATCACTAAAATGAAACATACAAGTACCCAAATCTTTTTCAACAACATACAATGGATGATTTGTAGGATTTTTGTCATCAGTCACAATATAAGCAAACTGTAATTCTCTATACAACCTTCTGTTTTCACCTCCAAAGATAGGAATGGTTGCATATGTTAAGTCCATCTGTAGATTTCCACCAACCTTCTTGGCCCAATATTTAGAGAGGAGCAATCCAAACTTAGGTGTAATGTTAGCTACTACTACATCCATAATCACACTCTTCATTGGTAGCTGAGCTAAACTAACCACCATATCCTTTATCACTCCTAAACATTTTACAGCTCGTGAATCAAAAGCATACAAGTCATGATAAGGTTTTGTTATGCTCAAAACTAAATCCTCCATGACAGTTTTTGGCATTAGGTTAAGAGATGCTCCTGAATCCAAAAGGAAATTATGTATCATCTGCTCATGAATAGTTAATGTGATGTAAAAAGGAGGAGATGCACTTGCATCATTTTTAGTATTTTCTTCCAAAGGCGAACCAATAAATTTTTTAGGACTTTCCTCTTGTAAATTCACTGTGTCAGAGGGAAGTTGATTGTTTGCTGAACCAATCATTTTCAAAACTGAATTTTTGTAAGAAGGATTCTTCATCAACTCAGTGAAAGGCATAGGGATATTTATTTTGCATAATTCATTTTCAAGATTGAAATTCTGCATACTTTTATTCACCTCTTCAACTTCAATAATTTTCTTTTGTTTATCTTGATTCTATTTTTTCTCTAATACTGGATCAAAATGCCGTTTAGGAGGAAAAACTACCTTTTTCCTAGGATTTTGAACCACCTGTTTTGGCCTCGATATTAAATTTAAGGTTTTCTTTGGATCAGTCTGATATGTATTAGCAGTTACAACACTCACTTCAAGATCTAAATCATTTTCTGTTTCAAACACATATGGATCATAATATTCTGAGTTTAAAAAGTCCTTCTCAGTCACAAAACCTTCAGTCAACTGTTCTCCAAAATAATTCATATCTCGATCTAGATCCTCAAATAACTCTTCTTCTTGTATTTCTCCTTCATCAATTACATTATTCTGAAGTGGTGGTGGCACCTTTTGATTGTTAGTTTCTCTCCTTTGTCGTTGTATATCATTGTTTCTTCTTTCTCTTGGAATAAAACGAGGTGCAAACTATCTTCTGAATTGATTTGGATTATTAGGGTTTCTGTCTCCATCTTGAATAGGTTTATTTGAATTTTTCTCTAATTCCAACTTGTTTATTTTTTCTGTTAGGATTTTCATGAGATTAGAAATCTCATCAATTTTACCTTCTGCAGAGTGATATGTTGAAACCCCTGGAACTACCTCTTTCTTACCCTTCCTATCATATATCTGTTGAGCTGAGTTTCCCTTCAGTATATTAGAAGCCAATATATTAGAATCCTCTTCTAATGCTGACTCCTGCATGTTAAGTAAATTAATAGGTCTTCTTTCTCTCAAGAGTAGGAAAAAATCATGATCAAAAGCATTAGCATAAGTGAGTTTTGCAGAAGTTTCAGAAGGTTTTATCTCTGTAGGAATTCTGCTATACATCTGATTGAACCTCTTTGAAAAATCAGCTATGGTTTCATCTTCCTTTCTTCTAAGAGATCCAAACTCAGTAATGTAATATGTATGATCCTTAGTATCACCCCACTATCTCATGAAAATATCCTGAAGCTCTTCTATTATAGTAATAGAGTTTGCAAGTAACTCTCTGAACCATTTTCTGACCTCTCCATCAAGACTCTGTACGAACATCCTCATCCGCACATCCTTTGCCTCAATATTGTGATTATCTGCATAGTTGAGAAATACATCCCAATGCTCCTCAGTTGTGGTCTCACCTTGTCCATTAAACCTAGGTAAGTATTTTTGGTAATCTCCCCCACGGAGAGCATTTAAGGGCTAAGGAAAAACTAGAGGTGCATACCCAACTTCCACCATTTGGTCCATCATATCTAATGGCTGATTTTAGGGTGCCATCTTTAAGTTTACTGGTTTAGATGATGGAAGGACTTGACTAGAACTTGACTGAGAGAGTTTTACCAACTGTGACGTGAAATAAAGGGATTTTTCCAAGAGATAAAGTCTTTTATTTTTTGAAATATTAAGGATCAGTAAAGAACTTAAAATTACTAATAGGAATTGTAGGTTTCAAGCAAGATGAATCTTGTTCCTCTTCCTTAAGAATAGAAAAAGGTGATGATATGTCTAGTTGATCAGGGTTACATAGGGCTGGAGATGACTGAGACCTTTTGATTTTCCTAGTTGTTTTCAAAATCTGTTCTGGGTCTGAGACACCGTATTGTAAAGGTGAACTAGGTCTACTTCTTGTCCCAATTCTTTTAGTAGCCACTGTGAAATTTTTGGTGAAATGTAGTCTTCTAAAATTTTCTAGTTTAAGTCCACCTCTCAAAACAAGTTAAATGATGAGTAACCCAGGGAAGGTAGAATTTTAGCTTCATCCTCAACAACGACACCAAATATGTTAGTGCTAGAAATTGTTCTTAGACTACAGAAGAACAAGCCAACACAATCTCATAAAACATAATAAAACAACATAGGTTTTTTTTACTGTTTTGCTTGTATAGTTTGTAAACAAGGGGGTAAAAACATCACAAGGCTAAATAAAACACTAAATCATGCACAATTTAAGGACTGGGATGCATAAGATATAAAACATAAACTAGTTACAATAATCACAGCATTAAATTCCATCCACAGTTAACAAGCACTTCATGAATAATAACCTTAAACAAGAAATGAATATATCAACTAAGTGATTAGACAAATCAGAAATGGAATCAACCAAGAGACTAAAAAGGGCTTATAGTTGCATGTATTTCATATTCAGTCATAAAAAATACATTAAAGTTTTTACACTTAGCTCATAAACCACAGCTTGATAGCCTCCCCTTGCAACAAAAATCGAACCCTTGGTCCTTTCCTGAACTTACATTTATCTTGTTTTTTCAAAAACAGTTCCATAACTGAACAAACTACCTTTAGGTCATCTATCAAATTGTTCAATAAATTTATCATTATACAAAAATGAAATAACTTTTACAAACTAACTAATAATTGCTTTTCTTAAATTACTTTTACAAGTCCTTTGCTGCCTCTGCTAAAAGAGTAATTCCTTCTAAAGCCCGAGTCTGTCTTCTTGCTTGCAAGTTCTCTGCTTCTAAATATTCAATTATTTTTGTCAGCTCCTCATACTGATGTGCTAGCTTTTGAATAGTTTGTTTTATTTCTATAAACTGGCTTTGAGTCTGTCTTTGTCTTCTTAAAGCCTCCTTAGAAACAGTGATGAATTCCTGATAGTGACTATTTACCTCTTCTAGATCTTCTGTTAGTTTTTTGTTTGTAGTCACCAATCCTTCATTTGTCTCCTGTAGGTACTCAATCTGATATTTGTACTATTTGATATTCCTCTGCAAATTTTCATTTTCAGATTCAGTGCATTTCCCTTCTGATGTTGGATGCATTTCTTCTGGCATCCAAGGGATTTTCAGCCTCTTAAAAAGCTTTTCATCCTTTTCCATATGCTCTGTCAAGGTCACAGGGATTTCTGAATACTCCTTGACTTTAATACTACATTGGACTGACTGCTCGGCAATCTTTCCTTTCTCTACACGACAGCTCTTTAAATCATTTTGATGCTGATCTAAAATAATCTTCTTTTGAACCTCCTTGAATATTTCTGAGATCTTGGTTTCAGTGAAAACTAGTTTATTTTCTAAAACTATTTGCTTTTTACCCTTCACAATATTTTTATTTTGATCTTCATTATCTTCTAACTCTTCCTAAGATGAAGAGTCTTCAATTACAGTAATCTTCTTTTCAGCTAGTTTAGGGTTTAATAGCTTCTTCATATTTAATCTAAGTTTGTTCTTTGACCTAGTCTTGGGCCTCCAAGCTGTTCCAATTTCTCCTCACATTTTTAAAGCTTTCCCTTGATGTTTAATATAAGCTAGTTGGACAACTTTCTGTTTCCTATCCCTTGTGGCATTGCCTCGTCTTCATAATGTGTATGTATATCCTGTTTGCTAGGAACCCTAGCTTCATCAGATAATGAACTTTTCTCATCTTCAGAGAGTACTATAATAGGAATTTGTTCCTGTTCTTTCACATCTTCCCTTATACCTTGGTTTATTTGTACAGGAAAAACATCTTCTAGAAGCTCCATTTCCTTCACTTCTAACTCTGAAACTTTGTTTTCCTCAATATTGATTTGTTGTTCAATTTTAATTTTTTCATCTTCTTGGTTCATAGATTTTCCTGGTTCACTATGTTCTTCATTATTGACTGTGACTTTCTTTTTAATCTTTATGACTAAATTCTGACCCTTATTCAACTGTCTCTTCTGAGACTGCTCTTCCTTCTCTATTTGAAAACCAGACCAAAATAGGAAATAGTACCATGTTTTCTCCTCCTTTCGAAGTATTGTATTTATGACTAGTTTTATAAGCCCATGATGAAACACAGATTGTTTGGTGTAATCCTGATGCTCCCTCACCCTACTAGACATCTTTTGTAAACTTTTCAAGAAGAATAAAGGGAGATTCATTTTGGCTTCATGGATGAGATGTTGCAAAAACCTAAAATGATATTTGAAAATAAATGCAAATATCCCTTCACAAGCATATAAATATGCAATATTTTGATTGGCTCTATCAATTTTGGTTTAAATTTCTGAATAGGTACTCCCTTTCCCCAATATACTATTGCATCTGGAAGTAAGTATTTTTGTGCATCAAAGGTGAAAGGTAATTTTTTAAACCAGTATTCACCCTCATCTAAGATCCCTGTAGCTTCTTCTAACAATTATCTGGTCAAATTAAACTTCAAAGTATAAAAATTCACCATATCTTTATCCAAACACTAAGCAAATTTATAAGAGACTTCTAAGTGATATCCCTCAATTCTTTCAAAAAAACTTAACCAACCTGCCTCTAAAAATAGTTTTGCATAGTGTGGAAAAATATAAGCCCAACTCGTGTCTGAAGGTTCAGCTCTCTTGGTTTACCACTTCTTTTCATTTTGAATGACTATCAAATTTCTTCTTTTAGTAAAACAAACTCTAAATCTATTCAGATATTGACAATTCGACAGACAATGCTATATTGGGAAACCAAAAACCCCAAACTAGACTCTATCGCTTAAACTGATAAATGCCTTAATTCCATTGACAGAGAATTCAACATTAAGTATGAATTAGGTTTACATACTAATAATCTTCATTCAATTCCATCATTAATCCTTTGCTTAGTAAAAACCCAAACACATGGAATTTGATATCAATTCGTAGCCTACCTGTCAAAGTGACGAATCCAGGTGCTAGAATCATGCTTTCTTAACTGTTAGGTGTCCAATTTCATTTCTCAATCTTCTCTAACCACTATGATAACTCCAAACGATCACCCTTTAAGAGCCCTAGTTTTCCAACCTGTTTCAATATTTAATTACACACTTCTAACACTTCGCCATGAACTCAACTGATGTTCGTGGACTTCAGGGGATACAAAATTCAAGGCAAATTTGTCTCACTGTGTTTAATCATCATTATTCCATCACTCTGCAATATACCACCGCAACTCGCCCTCATGATGATTTGCTTGAAGAATTAACACATGTCACAATGATCATTCTAGAGGATACACGTATCAAATCCATCAACCAAGTATGAATGACCTCTCATGTGTGAGAATTTTAAAAAAATTGAACAAAAAATGATGATTTTTGAACTGCGTGATTTTCTTGTAACACATGTGTGTAATTTTTTCAGGCTTGTGCTACAAGAAAGTTTGCTTTAATGATTTTCAAAAATATAACAACTAGAAATGATTTAACGTTGGTAAAATGATCTAGATCAAAACTTTATGATATTTTTAGGACCTTTTTAATTCATATAAACATTCTATAACACCCCTAACTTTGAATTTCGATAAAATCAAAATTGAAAAATAAAACTAAGAATTCATATAAACATGAAAATTAAAGAAAAAAGATTCAAACTATCCTAAGAAACAAAATTTTCTAGGAGAAATGAACAAAACCAAGCTTCAAAACATAAACAAATGCATTAAAAATGAGAAACAAAAATAGGCTCTAACATACTCCATTGGCACAACATATTCTTGTCTGTATACTAGTATAAATGGTGTGTGCCATATTAGTCGCTTACAGGTTGTGCGATATGCCCAAAGCTTCGACCGTTCCATTGGCCTGAGGAAGGTAGGGAGTCGTATTCTTATGCTGGATATAAAATTAGGCAGTCAATTCAGCAATTACTTTTTTAATAAAATGAGTACCTTGGTTACTTAATAGTATCTTCAGACAACCAAATCAGGTGAATACATTTTCAAACAAAAACTTTGCCGCAGTCACAGTTGTACAATCTCTAACAGGCACAACTTCCACCCATCTAGTCAAATAGTCTGTCACAGTGATAATGTACTGTGCACCAATTCTCTTCCCTAGTGGGCTGATTGGTCCAACAAAATCAACTGCCCACTTTTCAAATGCTTGCAGGGTTATTTATGGTGCAAGTGGCATCTCGTCACGATGCAATGGTTTTCCTATCCTTTTGCAAATATCACAGCACTTGCAGAAGATTTTAGTATCGATGTGTAAGGTTAGCCATCATAATCGTACCTGCAATATCTTATGCACTGTCACTTTCCCTGCATAGTTTCCTCCTATGACACCAGCATGTTCTTCACTCATAACCCAAGGTCATTCATAGTCAAAGACACAACGACGCAGTATCTTTTCTGCACCTAGCTTATATAGATGTCTAGTGATCAATGTATAATCAACAAATCTAACGACCAAATGTTTCTTTTGGTTAGTTGACATTCCTTCAGGTGCATATCCTGTACTCAAAAGGTGAATGATGGCATTGAACCCATGGTTTTGGTCATCCATCATGTGGATTGTAAATAGTTGTGCATAAGGCAAGTTATCTTCCAAGTTGGTTGGATCCTCACCACTCTCTATACTTGATAGGTGGTCTGGTCTGACATTCAGTCGACTAAGTTTAATAATGACCTCAAAATCAAACTCTTGAAACAAGAGAATCCATCTACAGAATCCACCTCCCAACACTATCTTATTGACTAGGTATTTCATCACTGAATGGTCAATGTAGATCTGAAAAATTTCCACCCAACAAATAGTGTTGGAATTTCTGAAGCACATAGACCATAAAAGGGCCTTCTCTTTCTTTTTTCATGTAGTTTTTTTTTTGCTATTGATAGTTTCTTGCTTGCGAAAGAAATAGGATGGTCAAGCGCACCCTCTCCTGGTTGCGTCAGGACTATGCCAAGCACGACAGATGATGCATTGACATGCACATGGAATTCCTTCTTCCATTCTTGCAATACAAGTATTGGTGTGGTGTCCATTGTAGTATTCAATTTATCCAATCTTTCTTGGAACTCTTTTGTCCATGATAACTTTGTGTCTTTCTTCAATAGTTTCTCCATAGGTGCAGTGATCATTTCATATCCTCTTCTGAACTTTCGGTAGTAGCGTGTATGTCCCATAACTTATCCGAGTTGTGTGACTGATGTAAGTAGTGGTAAGTCCAGGATAATCGTAATCTTTGCTAAGATGACCAAAATACTATCACAGCATACGACATGACCCAATAGCATGCCAAATGGCATACATGAAATACATTTCTTAGAATTAAGCGCAATCTGATATTGGACAACGGCCCAGCATCATGCATAGACTCTCAATATGGTCTCTTACTAGACCAAACACAGTCCAATCATCAAATTATACTTCAAGAAATTTATGAATAAAATCTTTAAAAGCAGAGACTACTAATTTAGAAAAAATAGCAGGTGCATTCTTGAGTCCAAAGGGCATTACTGTATACTTGTAGCACCCCCATTCAGTGACTAAGGTTGTTTTGTGGTGATCCTCCTTCATGATTCTGACTTGATTTTAACCTGAAAAGACATCAGTAAATGAATACATCTCTTTCCCTTTGACAGTTTCAAGTACTTCATTAGTAAATAGTGTTGGGACTGGATCATGCAAGCATGCATCATCCAGCTTCCTCAAGTCGACACAAATCCTGACTTCACCTGTTGTCTTCTTATCCTATATCACTATAGGGCTGATCCACTCTGACTCCTCAATAGGTTCAATAATTCCAGCATCGAGCATATGATCCAATTATTCTTTTACCCTTTCTTTATACTTGGGGTTCATCCTATATGGCCATTTCTTACTAGGTTTAGCATATGGTTGCAGGGGTATTTTCATCTCCCCTAAGTCTTCCAATATTCCCTTCATTCTTGAGAAGTTGGTAGGAAATAGGTCTTGATATTCATGTAGTAAATCCATGATTTTTGCAACTATCTCTTCGTCCCAATAATATCCTATATTGGAAAACTTTGGGTTGTTTGATGACCCAATGTTTACTTTCTTAATTTTTAATGGCTTAAGGAACTGGTCACCTGAAATACCACTTCCTTCTACTTTTCGTGTGCCTTTTGATTATGGTATGTTTATGTTAGTTGGATCATCATCTAGATCTACAACTAGGTTGTAGCAAGCCATGCATTACTAAATGGTGGCACTGCACTAGTGAGAGTTAGCCTCTTCGATAGGGATCTCAGAAAATATCTTCTCCTTTATCACATGAAGCGCAACATCGACTATAGGGTGCTCATCAATAGATTCAATTGTATGCACAAACTGATTAGCGAGCCCTTCCCATTCTTGGGTTCCTTGTCACAATTCAATAGATGCATACCAGGTTTTAGGTGTCATTTCCAATGTATGTATGAAATGATGGACCCACGCCTGCCGCGGGTATTCTACAAATATGATGCGATAATGATTAATATGTTCCATAGGGTTTGCTAACCCTGAATACTTATGGTTTACTAGGGTGACATATTTTACTCACCTGACTTCCATCAGTCTTCAGCACTGTGGCTAGTCTGTTATAGACTTCTTATGCACACCTTGCCATCTAGAAAGCATAGCTTTTAGTGCATGATCTAGCATGGAAAAGCACTGCTAATCCATTACAAATCCTTCCAAATCATTTAAGAAGGTCGCAAGGTTAGGTAAACACTCATAGGTGGGTAGCTCACGCAGCTCATTTTCCATCCGTCGCACAGACCTGGTAACTCTTGCGCACCTCCTCATAGAGACTTCATGTACTCTGTTTTTCCAAATCTCCAAAGCTTCCCCTGGTTCAGATGTGCAAGAACTAGTACTCTTCCAGATGAGGTTTCCGTCCATTGTCAGAGTGATGTAGTCTTCTTGTAATGCAGTAACATTGTATAATTGGTTGAGGTAGTCATCTTGTCCATCATTATATACAAGATTGACATATCTCTATCCTTCTAACGGATCAATGGGTGACACCACTCTTATCTCATTATATTTGAATGTGAGGATCCTTTTCTTGAAATTTATAATAGTTTGGTTGTTTATAGCCCAATCTATGCCCAAAAATGAAGGATATGGATTTGTGTCATCAACAATATTAATGACTTTAAAGTCCACAAATGTGCATAATCCTTCAATGTTGACAGGGACATGAATCAACTGGCTAATGGGCAGGACCTTTTCTTGATTTGCAAGTCGTAGCTATATAGGTTACTAGTCCAAGTGTGGATTACCTATAATTTCTGAAGTTTGTCACGTCAAAATATTGACATTAGACCCCAGGTCTAAGATGATGTAATCCATGTCATAGTCTCCTATATGTGCAGTCATTCTTAACTCACATCTAGTTTTAAACTTCTTCCTCACTTGGTTAACTTTCTTTTCACGTCATGGATTTATGGGTATCTCTTCTATCATTTCTTGTAGTTTTGCAATAACATCTGTATCTTTTGTTAGCATTAGACAACTTGACAAGAAATATTTAAGCTTACTAACCTTTTTTGGGACATTCTTCTGAAAAATGTGTTGAAATCGTTCAGGTATATATTTTACTTTTTTTGACATCGATGGTTCTACTCGATCCATAAACTCTGGTTGCACCTCCAAGAATACTTCCTTTTGTTTCTAGATGTCAAATGATACTTTCTTCTGTGTCATGGTTCGTACCTTTGGTTATAGTTGTTCTTGTGATTTATCTTGATCAGCTCCAATTGTAGCCCCTCCTCATGTTATGACATCGACATTCGGATCTCATTGTTTAGCTACAATCATCTGAACATTCATGTTCGGATTTGGGTTTGTGTTCTGTGTAGGGTTAGGTACCATGATAGTCCTTGCTTATCATTTTGTGATCAATTCAGGAGATTTCTCCACATTATGGTCCCGTCCCTTACACTATGAACATGTCTTCGCAGGTTCTAAGCAATATGTGGCATAGTGGCCTAGTTGTCCACAGTTATAGCATGTAACTTGGCCTATTCCTCTACCAAATCCTCCTTCGCTGCCTCTTCCTATGAAGTTTTTTCCATCCCTTCCCTATAGGTTTAGTTTCTATGGTGGGTACTGGTTCTGTTGGTAGTGTGATTGGTAGTAATTTTGTTGTGCTTATGGCTATTGAGGCACGTACTAAGTTTGATATTGATTTTGGTATTGATTGGGTGGGAACTGCAAAGGCTGATATGATGCTTGCGCTGGATCATCCTAAGCGATCCCTTCATTTTTCATTAGGTAGGTGTTAATAGTATTTTCTTTCAAGAGCTGGTATGCTCTGCAATCTTTTTCTTCATGTCCTATTGAGTTACAAAATTTACAAAATATTTTTGATGGGGTACTTACAACCTTTTGTAAATATAAACACTCCTCATCATGATTCCCTCTAGACTGGCATATGGGACACCATGGTATCCCATGTCCATTTAATAATTTTGGTGCACCTGACGCGATATATTTCATGAAGGTTGGGAAGTTATCCTTAGTGTGCCTGTCCATTCTGCATTTTGTGCACCATAAATATTCTTTTTCCTCCTTACCCTTCTTGATGTCCTGAATCTCTATTGTCATATTAGCCAACTGCAATTGAATGTGTACCATTCCTGGGGAAACATTGCCAATGGGAAAGGCCTATAGCTTCATTACTAAATCCAATGCTTTTGTCTATGACTCAATATTTTGTTGCATTAATGGCCCTCGAATGTGTGGTAATAATGCAACAATAAACCACTCTTTATGATGTACATCTGACATTTGGAAGCTTACCTTGGCCATCAAAGTTTTCAACCGCTTGTCAAAGTCCTATACTGATTATGCCGGTGCTTTCTTTATCTCTTTGATCTCAGTAATGCATTGTGACTCAGAATTCAATTTTTTGAACTAAGATATCATTGCAACTCAGATCTCATCGAGATTCTTCTGCAATGTTCAAGCCAGTGTAGCACAAAACTTCATAAACAAATCTAGCGCACGACCCCTTAGAGTCGTGATCATCCGTGCCTTATTTATGTCTACATTATGGACCAAATGAACCATCCAAATGGATTTGCAAAGGAACCAATGCCACTCAGGATCTTCTGCTCCATTTCCATTGAATGCGGGTAGCTAAATATCTACTCCAGCCATTGAGTTGCTATTGAGGTTGTTTTCTAAAGGATTCAAAGGATGTATACTTTCTTTTGTATTATTTGTAGTTCCAACGTTATCAGTATTAGTATTCCTCTCTAGGGATGAGACTCTAGATCTCACCTTTGGTGATATTAATGGTGTGATGTAATTATGTCCTGACCTTGGTGTCTCGATAGAGTCTCTAGATTCCCCTAGTTATTCTAAAATCATGCTATATTCCTCCTCTTCATCGCAATACCTTTCATCTTTGTGCGAACGAATTTCATGTTCATTCTCTTCGAACATACTAGGGTTCTTTCGGTCTTTCTTCTTTTCCCTGGTCTAAATATCCTTCCTCTCTAGGAATCTTGCTTCTAGTTTAGGCTGTGTACTTTCAGGGAACATCTCAACTCACCCTCTCCTATTTTCTTAATAGTTCATCTGCAACATAGCCTCCTTCATGGGTACGATACTCAACTACTCAGCTATAAGATACCCTTCTCATAAGTGAGCATATTGATCCATGCACTAATATATAGCAAATACCTTCTTCGGGGTCCTTGGAAAATTTTATTTCAGCATCACTATATGAGGTTATAGTGTCTACCGTGAACTCAGTGATCTATCCTTGCAAGATACTGTCAACCCAAAAATCAACAGCTCTAGAGATAGCGTTACTTACATTGGTTACCTCATGAATCAACTGATCACTCCATTCGACGACTTCTCTTCTTTGGAAATTTGTCTGTCTAGTCACCAAACTTGTCAACCACTCATGTAGTATAGTGAGGAACTCAACAAAGAAGACCTCATGAATATCAGAATATATATACTTGTCCACCCAACTTTTTGTGCTCAACCGTGTTCCTACACTTTGTTCTTGTACAAATTCTAGCATCTTAGAGCCCAACAAGTCATCTATCTCTTTCTTTTTCAAATGCCACAACATTTCCCTTGACTCAAATGATTAAGGGTCCCAACAACAGAACCATTTGTTGGCCTCTATCTCTTTTTTGTCTCAACCCATAGTTCAACAATACCACAATACCAATAATAAAAGATAAGACATCAACCTGACAGAGTAACTTGATCAGCAACGCCTACAAGGCAGGCATAGTCTCACCCAAGATATCTAATGGGTAACTGCTGGAACCATGTTTCTACAATTGTCGAGGGATTAAAATCCATTGGCGCATGGCCAAGGCGCTTGACGAAAAAAACTTAGAATACTGGATGGTTCCTGCATGACTGAACACAACTATATCTCAGCGTGCGCAACACGACTTGGTACCTAATGTCAAAAACTGGTACAACTAGTGCGACCCAGTTGATCCCTTGAAGTAACAGATCATTCACAACTTACAGTTTAACTTAAGGAATTAACCACAACTTTCATGCATAATTAATTTGTTAACAATTATTCATTCACTAGTTTAACAATATGGTACCATGCATTCGACAATACATCATCAATGTACAGTAAGAAAATAGGAACCATTCACATCAACATATACAGTATCAATCAACCCTTTAAACAAAAAGAATAATGTGGAAACCCATCTAGTAAAAACCACCAAGGTGCTCTTCATCTAGCATGAGAAATGGATTAGAACCTTGTAGTCTGTGACTTCCAGAATGATATTATGATATGTGTTTATGACTCAAACTTATTTCTCTCATGATCTTTGGTTTATTCTTCTATCTACTACTACTGATCTAGGAAAATCTTGGATCGACTCTTCTATGTAATGTATGTGCACACAACTACAGATTCCTTCTATTCCTAGCAGTCTGCGCACACAATTGCAAGATCCGCGATTCAACAGCCTCCTATTGCTACTAGATTCCTCTCTAAATCTTCATCTGTACTAACTCTAACTCAAAATACAGAAAAAGTGGTGTCCTCGGCTATGGACAACCAATGAAATGATCAAAAGAAACAAAGCAATGACAAACTGATAACCAGCCCTTATACAGATCGGGTTCTTCTTATTTATGTCATCTATTAGACCATGCAGGTTCGACTACATACTACTCATCAGTTACAGGTCATGAACAACTGCCAAAAAAGGCTATCATGGACTGACACAAGGCACTATCATCCTGACTTACAAATATTCTTCCAAACATGTGTTGTCGCAAGCTTACATGGTGTTTGGCAGCCACAATCTTCACTTGTCTCTTTCTAGTCTTTATCACCTATATGCTTGCTTTTCCTCCATCGTGCACATCTCCATTCCATCTGCACTGGTCCCTTTGCTTCCTTCATGACCTTCCTTCATTCGTGTCTTGTGCACGACGTACCTTCTTTTGATTGTGTGTGAACTTATTCCTTGTGCTCCTTTCCTATCCCAAAAGGAGGATAGAGATGGTTGAGTAAATGGTGAGTAAAATGGATAGGATATCCCAAAAGGATGGATCTCGAGTCCAGGTGGTTCTCAAGTTTAGGGATAAGGGTGCTAGAAAGTTTTCATTCCAGAAGATTTGTGGAAACCTCTCTTTTTCACTTTTTAATAAGGGCACCACTTTTACTCCACTATGGCAGAGTGCTGGTAGGGAGGAACCATGCCTTGAACAAGAGGAAACGACAATGGTACCACCTACTGTCAAGAGACTATAGGCGTTACTAAAGAAGATAACGATCCTTTATTTAAAGGAAGTAGTGATGGATTTTCATATGCAGGATTGAAGTCTAGGCCAATATGTTTACTTCACAACTTTGGATTTAGGGAAAATATTGATGTTTGGGACCTCATCACATGATGATGATGAGATTTATGTGTAACAAGCGGCCCCAAATTAGCACCACAACCCCTCCAGAGGGAATCTTTGGCATGTAATTTGGATATGGTCATGGACATTTTGAGGTTTAGAACAACATGGATGGATACAAATGATACCAAAGTAAAGGTTTCATGAGCCATACTTTGCGGGGTCCTTATCCACTATGTAGGCCTTATAAATGGGAACTTTGTCATGTGAATAGGATATGGTGTCTATTTAAAGTTTGTTATAGCAAGTCGAGTTTAATGAAAAAAATGTAGGTTGTTGTGTCAAACTTTAGTGTACTCTAAGGATATTCATGGCCACCAGGAATAGTTCTCATCACATGAGCTATCATTCATTGACAAAATTTAGGGCCTTGATGATGACGATGATTATGGTGAGGATTAAATTTTTATTTTAATTAGGTCTTAATTGATTAAGGGTTTAGGGGATTTAGGCATAGGAGGTTTATAAGGAGTCATGGTTATGGTCACTATGGTCATTATGGTCACATTAGGGGGTTAGGGNGTACAAAATACAAGTCACTATGGTCATAATGGTCACATTAATTAGCACTTAAGGGATTTAGGGGTTAGGGATTAGTTGGTTAATGGGTTAGGGGATTGGTATTATGGGGTTTATAAGGAGTTAGGGTTACAATTCAATGGGGTAATGGTAAATATGGCCATTAAGGTCACATTAGGGGGGTTAGGAGTTAGGTGTATAAGGGGTTTTATGTCATATGAATGAGTTACATAATATACATAGTCACTATGGTCACATTTAGTGGTTGGGGTCCTTAGCATTTAGGGGACTTGGGGGTTAGGATCTAGTACGCTAAGAGATTAGTGGATTTGGGTAATTTAGGGGCCTTATAAAGAGTTAGGATTAGGGTTTAATGGGGTTATGGAAACTATGGTCATTATGGTCACATTTAATGGTTACAGGCCTTAGGGGTTAAGGTTTAAGGGGTTTAATTTGTTGGATCTTAGTTGATGTCATACATAATAAGGTTTACAAGATTATGTGTCCACACAAGGTGTTTTCACACGCCTCCAACACAATTACATATGGACTCCACCGCTCTCCTAGGCCATGTGCTTAGACCTTGAAAACTATTAATGGTGTGGTAAACCTCAACATGACCAAGATATATTTAAGGCTATTTTTGAGGAATTAGGAACCATCTATGACCCATAAGTCCTATAGACAAAATTTATGTTTTAACATCCCAACTCTTGGCACTATAATAACAAGAAATGGATCTAATGCAATTTTCAATGTTGTAAGGATATGGAGATCTAGTAGCAACTTAAGGATAATATATTCATGACAGAATGGACTCATTTAATTGACTCTTTATCCAAGAGGTAGTGAGCCTACACCTATAGATAGGAGTGAAAGTCATGAACCGAAGTGTATTAATAGCCAATTGGAATGAGTTTTCAAATTGATTGTTTGTGCATTATCTTTTCTTTTTCTTCATGTATTTCGATTCTATCATTTTCCTTATATTGTTTAGTAATTGAAGCATGTTTTATGGGGAACCAATGATTACCAATGCTTGTAAGAAATGATTGTGTAATAAAATCCTTTAGAATATCATTAAATCAATACATTCACCCACTTTGGCATTCAATCATTGGAATCTCTTTGATCTATTTTCCATACACTAGATCATTGTTGAGGGAACATGAAAGCTATGTTTATGTTTTAAAGGATCAGTTGATAAACATGTCTATTTGAAATTTTATAGGTTAGTAATCTAGGGTTAGTCAAGCAAGTTTTGTCATTTCATTATAAACATAAATTTTATAGACTCAAACAAACATATGTGGAGAGGGGGAGGTAAATAGTTAGCAACACTTTCTCCTACATTACGTAGCATACTTTAAAATTACAAAAAGGTAGAATTTATATATATGTATTTTAATTATTAATAAAAATGATTTACTTTTGTATTTGTTAGGAAAAGGCTGTGGCCAAAACGCTTTCTATAATATCATAATTTCTCACTTTAATTGTTATTAAACAACTAATTTTATTTATAAAATTAATGAATGTAAATATAAAATTTTAATTGATTAAAAAGTAGTGTAAATTCATTTATTTTCATATTCAATTTCAATACTTCTTCATGTTTTATGGATGGAAAGGGCAACCCCAAAAGACTAGAAATAGTGGAAGAGTATGGCCATGTCTTACCAACTAAACTCTACATTGAAACTCCTCTATCATATTATCTTAAAATAAACCATAACCTGTCAAAATATTTATCATATTATTATTTTTATTTTAAAATAAACTATAACATTTAAAAATTACTTTCTATAAGAAAAGTTCCTCTCTAAAATGAAATTAAGCAAAGTTTCTCTCTAAAAAGACCATAAAATGAATTTATCTATGTATAATATTAAAAACATATATATATGGGAACACTATTCCAGATAATATTTTTTCTCCATTATATGTATATTGGGTGGACAGGAGGAATGACTGTTACCCTCCCCACCCAGGTCAAATTCTTGTAAGGTAAATAATACTCTTGCTAAACTTGTATATATTGACTATGCCACGGTTTAACTAAACATATAATTCTAATGATACCTTAATTCTTCCTACTAACCAGTATTGGCATATTAAATTTTAATAATATTTTATGACAATATTTCCTCACATTAACATTACATGTTATACTCAAGTTTTCTTCCTGCGTAACTCATTATTACTTGTCGCCTTCTATATTTGACCCCAAGCTGCCAAATTCAGTGGGCACTAAAAATAGTGGACGCCATCTAAAGTATAAAGCCTCATGCTAAGATGGATTTAGGTATTAATTGAAGTTCCCAGCTAAGCTAAACAGGAATGAGTGAGAAACTTCTCAACAGACTAGAACTGTAATTATGGGGCAAGGCTCTTTCAAGTAACTGAGCAAGGAAGATTTTAGTGTTCTCTTCTTTGAGATTTGAAACCTCTCTCTAAATCAAATATGAGTAGGAAATGCTGGAAATAGTAGTTGACATGAGGGAAATCACAGGAATCTCTCTTTCAATTGGCCTAAGCAAGGTTGGAGATAGGGTTTGGTATTCAGGAAAAAAGCATGCATAAGGTTAGCATCTTGGAATTCAATTTGAGAGGTCACAAGTTCAAAAATTGTGGAATATTTATCTTGTTTTTCTATCGTTAAAACATAGTTCTAGTCAAAGGTCGTTTTGTTTGAAGTTAGGCATGCTTCCTTCAAAGGAGAAGAAACTCCTTTGAGGGGAGAAGGTGGAGGTGATTTTCGGTTCCTCTGATTTTTTAGTTGCTTCTCCTTTTTGTAGTATTTGATTTATGTTGGAATTATGCTATTTCATTTGCTTAATTTCCCTGAGTAGAGAGTAAATTGAAAATATATAACATTGCTATAGAATATAATCATGCATATTGAGTTGTTAAATTTTAGATTTTTATTATGAGTTGTGGGTCTACGGTATAGGGATTCAACTAATGGGAGGAGATATTATATGAGTTAATAACATTATAAAAATGATGAATTTGAAGTGCATTATGTCAGATTTTACTGCGTGAAAACCCTAAATATTAATGGAAGTTGAGCACCTTTGAAACACTAATTTTTCTACAAGTTCATTAAGACTAGGAGGGACTACGACAGTCATGGAATTATGGAGTTATGAAGAAAGAGAGAATATTGCAGCGTTTTGTTGAGCATAATGAGCTTTTGAATGAAAAAATAAATATGAAGCTCATTGAAAGTATTCGAATTGGGAATGTTATTGATGCCTTGGCTAATGGACTCAAATATGGTAAAACATAGAGGGGCTATATCAGGTCCCTGCCGCCAGCTTTGGATATTTGTGAGCAAAAATGGATCTATGGGCTCTGCGTGGAAGCCGTGTTGGATGATGCGTAGTGGGAGGTCATCCCTTTGGATGATCATGAAGACTCCGAAGAGAAGGTGGTATTTTTCTAGATGAAAGTGATGATAATAAATTTCATGTGAAGCAACTAAGAGTGGCACAAGAGTGGGATGAATTGGAGGGTACTTGGAGTCTCTGGGGCTGTTGGGTTTTTTCCACGATGAAAGAAAACTTTGAGTGTAGAGTTTTTTATATTACAGATGTTTGGTATTACTTGAGACAAAAGATGTATTTCTTGAGGAGAGCAGGAGAATGGGTTGTTGGCAAAGAGACATTGTGGCTGAAACTCATGAAGGAAGTTATTCAGGATCATATAAATCAAGCTATAAATTAGATTTTGACATGCATTAGGTTTTACACACAATACTTGACATTAACTTGTAGTTACTCGAGGGGTGGAAACTACTTATATTCTAGTTTATTGCAAGGTTTTGCACAAGCCTGGGAGAGAAAAAGAGATGTAGATTCTGACTTGACTCCTCAAATGGGGGCCATCGTTCCCTATGAAACACTCTACTCAAAAAAGGCATTCAATTCTAGTGCTTCTACAGATACTTTAATGGTTGTGTAGACTGATGGTGAATATTTGAAAAATCCAAGAAATGATAGATATGATAAGATATTGAAGGTTCCTATTACGGAGGAAGTCTCAGAGGATCATCCAAATTATGTAGTCAATGATTCATCTAAAGTTCCATCCAATGGAGCATATTTTTGGGGTCAAGCAGATTGTGCAGGGAAATATTTCTCCAAAGTTCCAGGTAGAGGGGATAATTCAATGAACTTAAAAAATGCACCGGTAGCTTCTGCAATGGGGAAGTTGTGAAGGATAACGAAAATTATACTTGCTTAGTTCCTAGAGAATCATACAAGAATCTAGAAAATGGGTTATATTTTTAGGGTTAGACACATTTACTTGATAAATCATTATCTACGGATTCCTCCAGCAAGGCAGGTTCAAAAGAACAAACAGGTTGTGTTAAGTTACTATCCCATGTTCTATCCAATGAAGTAGATTTAAAAAATAAAACAAAACGGATAGAAAAAATTATGCCCCAGTCTCCAGCAAAGGAGGTATACGTAAAATACCAAGCAAAATACAATTTTGATAGGATATTATTAAAGTATCTAGATACTAGATTTGATGATGGGATGACCTTTACAAATGAGAGAGAATTAGCTAATGGCATGTCACTTTCGATAGCCAATCATGGAAAAACTGTACAACAGCATAAGCTAGGGAACATATCAAATTGATCATGGGAGTCTCCTAGAAAAGGAGAAACCTTTGATGCTGAACATTGTCCTCTAGTAGCTCTTAACTATAATCTTACTTTAGACAAGACCATACAAAAACAAGCTCACATAAAAGAGAAATTGCATCTTGTATATGTAGGATGGATATTTGAGTTCAAATCTCGTAGGAGATGTCATGATGTTCTCTATATTTCCCCCACATTCCATAATTAGTATTCTCTCTTATGAGTGTGTTTGGCATGGAAGGAAAGATTCAAGGAGTAATAGACGGGAATCATGAAGACAATGTGGATAATGAAAAGTCAAGGCAATGCATTATGGGGGTGTTTCATCATCTCCTTCGCTGGAGAAAAATCAAGCAAAGGTTACAAGAAACATGTATTTAATTACTGTGTGTCAAAATAAAAGGAGAGTCTATAGTTCCATGGAGGTAGAAAAAAATGAATACATAAATAATGAAATTGCTGAGGATGCTTTGAAAAATCATATAGGAATAAAGCAGCTGGAATTTAGGAGTCAAAAGATGCATAATTGTGTCAATAAGAGAAGAAACATTTCAGGTGAAATGATTCCTCTTACAAAAACAACTAATAAGGAAAAGTGTAATATCCCCGATTCTGACCCCGGTTGCACTAAAAGATACATGATGTATATGTTGTAATTAATCGTGGTGCAAATCTAAAGGTAAAAGCCCCACCATCAATTTGGTTTTGTTATGTTCAACAATTAGGATCGTTGCCGATGGTATATCATCCTATTCGGCACATGATAGTTTTGCATCATGTAAATATGCACATTAATTAAAATAAACCTACAACTAGCTACGATGGTGCAACATTAAATGAAAAGGGCATGATTTCTTAAGGTTAAGCAAGGGACTGTCTAACCCATGGGAGCCATTGGGGAAAAGCCATGGTTCAGCCACTTAAGCTCTTTTTGTTAGTTGGGGGAAGTTACTGCTAGGAAGTGGTGGGTGGCAGGACTATCAGTCCTTGCCACATGCCCACTCCACTAGCCATATCTCCACCTTCACTTGGGTAAGAGAAACACCACTATGCCACTCTCTTGTCCATTATTCTCACTCTCACATAGGGATTTTTTGCTCGATTCTCCCTTCTCTCACATATTACTGGTGAAAGTATGCAGTTTTTCCCTTCCGTTCATGCAGAGAGGTTGTTCCCTTTTTCCTGTTTGGACTGTGTAATGTCCCGGGTGTTCATCGTTGAACCATGGTTGTTGTTTTCCCCTGATCGATGGTTGCTATGAGTACATACATTGTATTGGCTATGTTTTTCCCCCACGTACAGATTGGGAGATTGTTCTTCCCCATTACAGTCTATGTAAGTTTTCCAGTGGTTTCATTAGGGATCGTGTGCTATGGTTTTTATGGTTGTTCATTGGATATGGTATTTTCCACATTTGAGCTGATGTAGGCTATTGATTGAATTGTTTTGGACACAATAGGCCAAGAACGATTCAGGTGTTGGTTTCCCTTGCCCAAGATGTGAATTGCTTGTCTGGCTGCATGCATGTAGTGGTTGGTCTTTGGATTGTGTGGAGTGGGTTGAAAGATGATTATGCTTGAGAAACCTGGTGTTTAGGAGATACATAGACAAATTTAGATGGCTGGATTTCTTCTCCACAACCCTGGAAGGGAACTGGCAAGGGAAGTCAGGGCCTGATGGACTGTGCAGCAAAGAAGGGACTGATTCTTGGTGTCGGGTGTGTGTGGGTGTCTTAGAGGTCAGGCTAGCTCTGGTGTAGGTGTCCTTAGCTCTTCCATGAGCTCACCATCTTAGCATTTAGCTTCTCCCAGCTCCTTGATATCCTGATAAGCCCTACTATGTGGGCTTGGTTAATTTGTGTACCTTGGCTATGTGTAAGCCTACTTAGACCCTTATTCCTTGGGGAATCATGCCCAGCTTGAGGGTGGCGGTGTTGCTGAGAGATTGATGAGCACACTGGCCTATGGTTGGGTGGAACGTTGCATCGATGTAGCTAGTTGCAGGACAACTTCTTTATAAGATGAGTATTCTTGCCTACAATTATATTTGATGTCTAATGAACTATGATGAACATGTTGAATTCCTAAATGTATGTTTTCTTCTGCTGTGTATGTTGAGTAACTATGCATCTTAGCATGTTTTATGTTTTAACCATTTTATTTCAGCATTATATGCATGTTCTTGTTCATGGGGCTAGTTTCCCAGATGTTTGATGGTTTGATAGCGTCCTCTTCGTTGGTCAGAGGGTCAGGGACATTACAATATGGTATCATAGCTATGGTTGTATCATGGGCCTGAATGGGCCATGAAGATGTAGTGACAGAGCTTATGTTGCATCATTTGGGCCTCAGAGGGCCATGAGAAATAGTTCACAGAGGTAGGGTGCCTACTGCCCAGAAGAAACAAGGAGAAAATGGGTGAATGGCAGGAAAATTCTCACAAAATTTTCTAAGTGTCAGAATCGTCGGCTCATCAAAAAACTTAGTGAGAATTTCTTTCGATGCAAGGGATCACTTAGTTGGAAGGTCCTCCAATGCAGCATAACGTGTAGTATGAATCTCACCTGACGATGGGAGGAAGATTCTGAAATTCCTCTAATTGTTCATCGGGCATCGACGAAACTTAGAGGACGTGAGGGCTGAAACGTCGGTGGCAGAAACAAGATGATAGCTAGTTGGACCATCGACAGTGAGAGCAGAGAGAACAATTTTGAATATTTTTCTAAAGAAATAAAATCATTGACGATCGGTGCCACTAAGATTAAGGGATCACCAATGACACGTCGGCGGAGGTTAGTGGATTCATCAGAGATGATTAGTTGATTGAGTCACCGATGCTTAGCTGATGATGTTGCTGATGAACATTGAAAGATGTTAGCTGATTATGCGTCTGTCGTTGTGGCTATTTAATGGACTATACACCCGACGGATAGTTACTATGACAGCTGACGCGACAAAATACAGAGAAGAAAAGTTGCGGAATTTTTTCTAAGTATTCGCCGGCCATTGGAAAATGTTAGTTGTTCAGATTGCCTATGTCGTCGATGGAGAAAAGACGAAGGAAAGAAAATTTTGGAAAAAAATTTCTTAGTCCGATCATCGATGATCGGTGGAAGTTAGTTGATTCCATCGCTAATGATTAGACAATGGGAGCACCGAAATGTCGGCGAATATCCCATGAAGGCTGTCGAAACACCGGCTCGCTTAGTCGAGACCATTAGCGAAATTTAGATGATGAACCAGCCGATGTGGGCTACGAAAAACTGAAATTATAGGACCATTAGCGATCAGTGACGATTAAAGGATTGGATAGCCAATACCTAGTTGATGGTGTATCTGCAACGTCGAAAAATAGATAGTGAAGGCACCAAAATGATGGCAAAGGATAGAACATGGTTGAGCCGATGAAGGGGCGGAAAGATGGTTAAGGAAGAAATTTTGAAAAAATTTCTAAGTATGAGAATCGTCGGACGTCAGTGAAACTTAGTGTGTGTGGGAGCCACAGTTTCAGTGGAGATCAGCTAAAGGCTGTCGAAATTCTGACCTAACTTAAACTGATGAAGCTTTGATAAGACCATCGACAATCAATGATGATTAGTTGATGGGATTCCCAATGACTAGCTGAGGGAGTAGATGTAGTGTCGGCTGGAAATAGTTGATGAAACAGCTAATGGAGTGTCGCAGGAAGGAGAAAAAAGAAAAAAATTTGCCGAGAATTTTTATAAGTGTTGAGGATATTGGAAATCGACGCATGTTAGTGGATGAGTCCATCGATGAGTTGGGGGAAATTAATGATATAGAGCGTTAATCGGCGGAAGATAGTTGAATGAGCATCCGCCATTGTGGATTTCTAGAGGACTAACCTTCCAATGGGTAGAAATCCCAACTGCTGATGTTGTAGTGACTAGAGGTTCTAACCACCGATAGGCTTGTGGCCACAGAAGACACAGAAAGTTTGTTGGCCTCCATTGCAGAAGCCTTGGTGACTAGCCACCCGATGCACAGAACATACAACTGCAGATGCAACGGTTAGTCAATTTTATCGATGATGAAGTTCGGAATAGTAGACTACTACAAGCCCGATACAATGGAGAAAATTAGACGTTCTAGCCGCCAAAATGATGGAAGGTTAGTGAAGAAAGGACCTGATGAACAGTCCTTGACATCGCTAATGTGGATCGGAAGCCTAGACAACTATAGACCCAAAACGCTGAAAAAATATAGACGAGCAGGCCGCCAATGAGTGCAGAGAAAACTAGAGCTTTTGGCCACTGAAATGTCGAAAACTTAGTTGGAAAGAGAACTGATAGGGAGAAACAAATTTTGGGTTTTTCAGTGGGATTTTTCTCAACAAATTTCAACTGCTTTCAGTGGAATTTTGAGCAAATTCTAGCTAGTGTTCTAGTGGGTTTTGCAGTGAAGTTTCTCATTGGGGTTCTCAGCAATTTCAGAACTGACAAGGAAGAAAACCCTAGGTGGCTAAAGTTCACATTTTAGACCAAATTCAGTGGTGTGCTTTGCCATCATTTTTGAAATGATGTGGTTTTCACACCCGAGGTCAGAATGAAGCATGTGGATAGGCGTTGGAAAGCTTATCTAGCAGGGAACAAGGGAGAGTCACCAGAATTTGAATGCAGAGCAGCAAAGTGCTGGTGATTGCTTGGAAAAGAAAAGTGTTGCTGTCAATATGGACAAATCCAGGAATTGCATGCCTAGAGGTAGCAAGACCATAAAGTCAAACCAACTGTTGTGTGGAAGAGGAGTTCCATGCAAGGATGAGGGACTTGAAAAGGGAAATTTAATTAAACCCTATCTTGCTAATTATGATTATAAGTTTTATACATGAAATGTATGAGGATATGCCTTGCATGCATAGGATATTATATGTTAGTAAGAATAGTGAGAATTATACATTTATAATGAGCCACTAATGATAATTATTGCATTGGTGTTGGCATTAGTGGAAAAAACAATGACAACATGGATGTGGCTCAATATGTTGTTGATGCTGATGAATGTGACTAGAAACCCTATGGAGAAAGGGATAAGGCACCAAATCCATAATCAAAAGTTGGTGAGCAAATTCTGCAATCTCCTGCAAAGGACCAACCAAACTGGTAATGTCAAGGGTGTAAGTAGGACCCATGAAGGTAAGGGTTTAATTATGACAATTGCATGGAGTGGTAAAAGCAAGAGGTCTCATACATGTGGGTATTTGAATTTTATACTGCATTCATAGAGAAATGTGTCATGCCTATATTATGTTGTTATGAGCTTAGTGGCCGAAGGAAAGTAAGCACTGATGATCTTGATTATAGTCATGCATATTATATGGAGTAGTCATGGTTAGGCCATGCATGGTATGTTTGAATGCATAGTATTCCTGAATCAATGCAAGGTAGCATTGAGTGGGTATCCATTAAAAGATTTTATAAATCTTGTAGTTATGCACTGAATGGATGCATATGAAAAGCATGAGTAAATGTTGTAGATATGAATACATAAGTATGGGTGCAAATGTTGTGATGCAATGCATGAATGCATAGAGATAGTGCATGAGTTATTATGAATAACTAATGGCTGAAATGATCAATTGATGACAATTCTGGAACCATTTCAAAAGCTGTTATGAACGCAGGATAGCAAGTGCATGAAGAAGGTAGTCGTGATCAATTGGCTGCCGGAAATGCTCTATGGAAGGGCAAGGTGGTACACATGATACGCTTGTAAAGTAAGAAGTATCTGAACATTTCATTTTGGCATAAATGATGTGACCTTGCAAATTTTAGTATGATAATGATTGTGTGAAGTAAATGAGTTTTGGTAATATTGATATGATTAATAGATGGAAGTGTTTGAATTTTATAAATTCTGAAAATGCTTCAGTGATTGTTGCAGCAATGAAAAAGTTATATGCATCAAGACTTACTAAGTGTTTGGCTGACTGAGTTTCAGGTTTCAAGTAGATTGTTTGGGGCATGGAAAAGTGGGTAAGACCATGACAAAGACCGGAATCTACCATGTGAAAGAGCCAAACCTCTTGAGAAGAGTCTCATGGTTGTGAACATAGTTTGTATTCTGAATGAATTGTAAATTTAGATTTAAGAAATTGCTGATAACTACTAATCACTATTGGCTTGCATAGAATTGTGTCAAGAGGATGCATTGTAAGTGGGTGTTCATGTTATGCTAGTAAGCATAAAATCATAATGGCCATGATAGTGCTTCTTACAAGAGACCCACAAACGAGGATCGCCTCATTTCCAAGCAAATCAATTTATGTAGTAGACAGAGTTGCAATTTCCTATTGAATTTAATTACTAATGTCATTGCTTGGTATGGAACAATTAGTTTGGATTGTATTATCGGATAATGATTGACTGTTTGGCTACTTGATGAATGTTCCAAGGGTACACATTGCAGGAAGACCATGTGTGATGGTCTAAAGGAGCCATACTTTATGGGGAAGTTCTCCCCTATCTTTGAAATGGGTTTCGAGTGAAACTCCATTGGAAATTTTGGAAATGTCTCATCTACACTACATGTTGGTAAGAAACATGGGTGAGATGGTATAGATTATGTCGGTAAGACATGTGTAGATATGAAATGTAAAAAGGAGTTGGGATGGAAAATTGAGGGACTGACAACTCAGAGAAGGGAGCCCCCATTCCTCCTTAATGAAGAAATACTGCCTTGGCAAATGGATAAGCATTCTCTGACCCTAGCTAAGAATACACATGTCAAATTATTAAATTCAATATACAGAGCTTGTTTCGATTTTATTTCCATTATGGAAGATTGCTAGAGTATGAATATGGCCTACATGGTTCACATCAGAAATGGGTGCACACTTTCCTGATGTCGGATCATGAAAGGGTTTTTAATATTGATTACACCCTAGGGGGTGGACACACTCCTGGTGTCTCAATACTTGATAGTGAATGATATGAAATATGATTCCAGTTTTAGAACAATAACGTTGATGAGTTGCTTATATTGTGTGTGTTGTCAGGCTAAATAGATGCAGTCTAGTGTTACACACTAAATGGACTATGTCTTGGGCTCATCCTACCTCCTACTGAAGAGCACAGAGAAGGAGACATTCCCGAGGGAGTAGAAAGCATAGAAGGGGTGGTTTCTTGTGTTGTATGGTGTAGTGGAATTAGAGCTCACTACTGGAAATGAAACCTGGAAATGGTCATTTATTGTTGATATAAGTGCATGTGTTATTGTTGATGGTGTGATAAACCCAACTGCATTGGCTTGTCTAATTGGTTGTGGATATAAGTGCATTGTTGATATAATTGTAGTGTTGATATAAGTGCAGGTGATTTGTTGACGGTCTGATAGACCCAACTGAAGGTTGGATTGACTATGTAATTATTTGATGTTGTGGAAATTGTGGAAATAGTACAATGTTGGCTTGACTACTTATAGTATGATAAACCCAATTGTTAGCTAGCTTGGCTGAGTAGCCTAATAAAACCAGCAGTGTATTGGCTTGATTGGTTGCAGCCTGATAAATCCAATTGTATATTGGCTTGGTTGGATGGTCTGACAAACCCAACTGTAGGTTGGCTTGACTGTGCCTGATATATATAAAAGGATGTTGTGAAGCAACATGCATGTCTACCTAACATCCAAGTCCATACGCAATCCCAATGCTTGCAAAGTGAAGCAGGATCTTGTGGACCAATGAGGAAATGCACAATACAAATAAGTATTGAATTATTTTGCAATTTCTTGCTTATGAATATACGTGTATATGATTTGGTTATGATTTTTTAAACTCTTGTTTAAGAGATAAAAATTGATGAGAATAAACTAAACATGTGAATTTATTCAATGTTTGAATATAGGTATCGATGGAAGTGAGGACTATGAGAGCATCCTAGGGGTGCATGTGAACATGTGACTGTCCTGAAAAGATCAGAATGAGCAGCAATGAAAAAGGTGCTAGTGAGACTGTGAAGTTCCTAGCAGCTGAGACAAACCATGCGGGGAAGCTCCATGGTTGAGAGGTTTGAAATAGATCGGAGACACTAAGTGTCATGACTAAGAGAGATTGGTCCAGCATTCACGGTGAATTGAGAGAGGGTTGAGAGCATGAAAACCATAGTAGTGGTGTGGGTTCTATGATGGAACAATACAAAGAGGGGAAAAACTCTTGCTGCCCTCTCTTTCTTTCTTTGATTATATATATATATATATATATATATGTATATATATGTATATATATATGTATATATATGTATGTATATGTATGTATATGTATACATACATATA
>LPNX010411237.1:99028-109691 GCA_001517045.1 Pseudotsuga menziesii
AGATTGGTGAATGCATGTATGACTGAAAATAGAATGTGTCTATTTGCATAAAATAATTATGAATGCTAGAATAGTTAATTCCGTTCTCAAGAATGGACATGAATGAGCTCATGTGCCTGTTGGGAAGGCATGAAGAATATGAAAGTCTCCTTGATGAGAATTGGACTATCATGCCAATTGGGCAATTAATTGACTGATTTTTATATTATGCTTGGTCTGACAAAATTTCAATGATGCATTTCACAGATGAGAAAAGTGAAATCCAATGATGCACATTGATCATGGTAGCCGACCAAAATCTATTGGATTTGGATGGAAGTCTCCTTCAAACAATTTCCAAGACCCAAGAAAATCTTGGAGAGATACTCAAGATACAGAAAAGTTCCTAGACTTGGGGATGAGCAGAAAGCTGAAAACCAGCAAGAGAAGCTCGTGGAAGCCAAGGGGCTTGGTACTAAAAGTTCAAGTAAATAATTGAACGTGGGATAGATATGCAAAATTTTGAAATTTTGATGTGTAAATGGTATATGCATTCCTATGTATTGGAACACCAAGGCCAATGTTATTCCAAGGGGGAGGGGATTGTAATGTCCCCAATTCTAACCCCGGTTGCATTAAAAGATACATGATGTATATGTTGTAATTAATCGTGGTGTGGAGCTAAAGGCAAAATCCCCACCATTGATTTGTTTGTGTTATGTTTGGAAATTTGGATCGTTGCTGATGGTATATCGTGTTATCTGACACATGATAGTTTTGCATCATGTAAATATGCACATTAATTAAAATAATCCTACAGCCAGTTACAATGGTGCAACGTTAAATGAAAAGGGCATGATTTCCTAAGGTTAAGGGGGGCATTGTCTAACCCATGGGAGCCATTGGGGAAAAGCCTTATGTTAGCCACTTAAGCTCCTTTTGTTAGTTGGGGGCAGTTACTGCTGGGAAGTGCTGGGTGGCAGGACTATTAGTCCTTGCCACATGCCCACTCCACCAGCTGTCTCTCCACCTTCACATGGGTAAGAAAAACACCACTACACCACTCTCTCATCTGTTCTTCTCACTCTCATGTAGGGACATTTTGCTTGGTTCTCCCTTCTCTCATGGATTACTGGTTGGAGTATGTAGTTTTTCCCTTCTGTTCACATAGAGAGGTTGTTTCATTTTTCCTATTTATGCTCTTGTTCAGAATGTGTAATGTCCCGAGTGTGCATCGTTGAACCATGGTTGTTGTTTTACCCCGATCGATGGCTGTTGTGAGTACATACGCTATGTTGGCTACGTTTTCCCCCCACATACAGATTGGGAGACTATTCTTCCCCATTACGGTCTGTGTAAGTTTTCTAGTGGTTTCATTGGGGATCATGTGCTATGGTTTGTATGGTTGTTCATTGGCTATGGTATTTTCCACGCTTGAGCTGATGTAGGCTATTGATTGAATCATTTTGGCCAAGATAGGGATAAGAAAAATTCAGGTGTTGGTTTCCTTGCTGAAGCTGTGAATTGCTTGTCTGGATGCATGCATGCAGTGGTTGGTATTCGAACTGTGTGGAGTGGGTTGAAATCCATGTATGCTTGAGAAACCTGGTATTTGGGAGATACACAGACAGAGTTAGATGGATGTCTTTCTTCTCCACAACCACAGAAGAGCACTGGCAAGGGAAGTCAGGTCCTAAGGGACTGTGAAGCAGAGAAGGGACTGATTCATGGTGTCAGGTGTTTCTGATTGTCTTAGAGGTCAGGATAGCTCTAGTGTAGGCATCCTTAGCTCTTCCATGAGCTCACCAGCTTAGCATTTAGCTTCTCTCAGCTCCTTGATAGCCTGATAAGCCCTACTATGTAGGATTGGCTGATTTGTGTACCTTGGCTATGTGTAAGCCTGCTTAGACCCTTATTCCTTGGGGAATCATGCCCAGCTCGGGGGTGGCAGTGTTACCGAAAGATTGATGAGCATGCTAGCCTATGGTTGGGTGGAACGTTGCAGCAATGTAGCTGGTTGTGGGATGAATTATTTATAAGATGAGTATTCTTTCCTACAATTATATTTGATGTCTAATGAAATATGATGAACATGTGGCATTCCTGAATGCATGTTTTCTTCCACTGTGTATGTTGAGTACCTGTGCATCTTAGCATGTTTTATGTTTTAACCATTTTATTTCAGCATTATATGCATGTTCTTGTTCATGGGGATAGTTGCCCAGATGTTTGATGGTTTGGTAGCATCCTCTTCACTGGTCAAAGGGTTAAGGACGTTACAAAAATGAATGTACTTTGGAGTCAGAATGCTTTGACCAGGAAAATATGATGAGAAGTGCAAGTACAAAAGAACCAAAATTAAAAAAAATCAAGAAAAGGTTTATTAATTGTTTCGGGATTTAGTAGTAAAAAACAAAAACTTGGTTTAGAATATTCGGTTGAAGGTCCAAAATGAAAAAAGAGGAATACCACACCTTGGGAAAAGAAAGGGGAAACCAGGAAATTGTTACAGATAGATACTCCCTTTTACTCCAGGAAACTTAAAGGATTTATCTTCAGGCCAGGTTAAGCAGACTGTTCGATTGGTTTTGTTCTGGATGATAAAAAAATGACATGGTGGTACCAAACCATAGAGTTTCCTAGTGGAATATAAAGGAGAAATGTCCATAGGTCGAAGGCTGGATAACTTGTGATGGAATTATGTGTGCATGTTGTAAAAAGTTGTACACTCTAACAAACTTTGAAGCTCATGATGGGATCAAGAATCATCAGCCTTCTACAAACATCAATTTAGAAGATGGATTATCTTTACTGTAATTCAAGATGCAGGTACTAGATAATAAAAACAAGTTGAAGGGGCATAGAGATTTGTTAAGAAAAAGGATAAATAAAAAACCTCCTCTATTTTAAAATGATGATTTCCACAACATATGTCATATTGGTGGAACATTGATATTGTTTGATCATTTCCCATCTTCATTCCATTTAGAGTGCATTCAAACGGAAGTATGTTCTGATGCCTGCAATAACATTAATATCTCCCCTATATATTTTGGTTGTATAATTTTTTTTTACTATTAGTCACATTGTACTACATGGAAAATTTCCTTGAGATATTTGTTTCTATAGTTAATTGGTTTGGGTTCATGCATTATATTTTCTCAAGAGGAAAATACTATGATGTTTTTTGTTGAATGACATATGGAGGTTCTAGGTCTATGTATTTGTTTGTCAGTTTTGAAATGGAATTATTTAATGTCATTTTTTTTATGTGAAAGTGGGAGATATGTATAAGTTGACACAAGACCACATGCATCCCTCAAAACATGCTTTGATGGTTGTGAAGAGAAACTACTTTTAAACTCTTAAAATGATGGAATATTAATTTTATATCTTGTTTGTCCTATTTCAACATTGATATATTATATGTTAATAATAATGGTATGTTGTTACATTTAAATTTTACTGTGATGACAAAACCATGAAGGAATTTTCAACCCTCAGTTGAATTTTATGATAAGTTAAGAGAAGATAATTTTATTATTGTTCAATGAATGAACACAAAAGTAGGTCAATGGGACTAACAGGTATAGTGTGTGAAATGATGACATCACTAGTGGTTGAAAAGGGGCACAAAATTGTCTCAAAGTTCTAGAAAAACATCAGCTGCATGTTGACGTTGCATGGAAACAAAAGGTAACACCATGACATGAAACATGGAGCTCTATACCAAGAGATTCTAAAAATTTCTAGAAGGATCATTCAAAATTAACAAAAATAGTATTTGTTTTCATAATTACATAAGATAATTCACATATTTGAGAGAGATATAAGTTGTAATGCTTCAGTTTTGAAAATTGAGGAATTATTAGACAATTGAAATAAACATAGTTGTAGAATCGATTTGGGAGGAATTTAAGCTCATGCATAATCAATGTGGATGATATAATATAATAACTTCCATGGTTCCTATTGCAATTTCCATGGTTTTGGGAATTTTATCATCCTCTGAACTTGTTGGATCTTATTTAGTTTCTACTTCCATAGGATGAGTTACCAGTCTACTGAGTATTGTCCTTTGTGGAAGTTTCTTGTGCAATCCCATTATCTATAAGAGGATTTATAACCACCTATAAAATAATGCAATTATACACCTTTCCACATAGTGGGCCTTGTAGCAGGGATTTCTCCTTGCTACAGGGGCAAGAATGGCTACCTTCCATATATAGGATGGAAGGATAGGTTCCTGTATGGAAATGCAAAAAAGAAAAGCAGAAATGAAGCTGGACAGTAATGAAAACAAAGATGGAAGAGAAATATGGAGAACCCCTCTACAAACAAAGGTTAGGGTTCCACTTCCAATAACCTACAAACAATTATTAAGATACAGTAAACATAAATACATGCAAAACAAATTAGGAAATAAACTTGCAAATAAAACCATGGATTAGAAAGCAAAGAAATTACTAAGCAAATACAACAAATAACAAGCTATACCTTGTCTTTGGGTGGAATGGGCCACCATGCCCTAGCTTGAAGAAGCACCTCTCCTGGATGGGGGAGCTATGGCCCAATGGAGATGGAGGAGAAAGAGTGTGGGTGGCTTGAGAGACAAAGGGTCTCAAGGCATCCACATGCAACATAACAGTATGCAAGGGAGAAGTGTTTTGAGAGTGACCCCCCACCCTCCTTTTATATCTTTTTTTGGGTTTTAGGGTTTTAAACCCTTGGTCCAGGATTTAGCCCCTTTTTGGGGATTTTAACCCCTTTTTCTCTAATTTTAGCTCCTTTTAGGGTTTTAACCCCTTTTTGGGGGCTTTAGCTCCTAGGAGAGTATTTTAGGTTCTTTTTTTCGGGTTTTAACCCCTTTACTTCATCCTTAATAATTTTTGAGGGTGTGGGGGTCTAATGGAGGGTCGTGAAGTGGTGTCCTTGGGTGATGTAGGTCATGGAGAGCTTAGTGAAGTATTTTTGGGTTAACAGATTTCCCCCTGATGTGTGAGGGGCAGGATCTCATTTTATGGCTGATGGACATCATAGGATTTGTTGTGGTGAGGTGGTGCTTCCGGGGCTGGGGCATGGTGGCTTTTGGTTTTTGTATCAATATGGTTCCCATCAATGGGTGAGATACAAATAATGTGTGTCATGTATATGGACAAGGAGGGAATCCCCATGCTTGTGACAATGTCAAAGAATAATTTGATCTATGCTCTAAAATACAAGAGCCGATCATATACAACTGATGATACAATAATGGTGGCCTCAATGTGAGGACAAAAACAATAATGATCTGGTACATTGGACCCATGGCATTCGCATGGAATGCTATATCTTCATGACTGGCAATTTGCTGGATATGGAATGGTACATAGTTGTATGGAATCGCTGATTGAGAGTCAAAGTCTCTATGATACAAGTATGCTGCATCAATCATAAATCTATATAGAAGCACTTATGGGGCTTCTGAACACTATCTCCAACGCAACTCAAAAATCACAAGGGACATAACCTGTTTAGGTCCCTCTAGTAGACTCATCAATGTGCTAGAGTCAGGTGACATCTGGGGTCTTCGACCAAGTATTGTGCATACCAAACCCTATACGAATCTCAATGGTGCGATGATGTAGTTGGAGTCGAGCACGTGAGAAACAACCATCCCGAGAGGCACTAAGGACTCCTCTCAAGTGGTACAAGGAACTCATCAATGAGGTTAATAAAACCAGGATATGGGGACCTCTGGGTCTATCCTCTGGAATATATGTGTTGTCATCAACAGAGCAAGACCTTTCCCTAGTAAAGGCAATGATGTTTCCTTGACCAGGAGCATGAGGGAGATAACAAAAAGGTGTGAGACAATCTACGAACTGACCCACTGAATGGGGGGGGCGGGAGGGGGAGGGAAATAATTGAACAGGGGTAGGGGGATTCTGGTGGACTCAAACTTCCTTTGTTCAGAGTATGATGACAGGGTGGACCAGGAAGCAAATGAAACTTGACTCATGGGAATGGGATCATAGCTGTAATACTAGGAATGTCACTGCAGATGGGAAGAAGAGGTTGAAACTTTTGATATTTATGGGATCCAACGAAGACACATTGCGGAGCACTCTAAACAAAGGCGACCCAAAGGGGGAATGCTGCCAAACTATTTTCTGTGGGGTGGTGTCTATTGTTAGAATATAATCCGTCGGGATTATAATATTGTAAATAAATAAATAAATAGTTAGCTGAACAGTTACATAGGAAGGTGAAAAGGTTGATGAAGTTCAACCATCACATGTAATATATAAATGTATGCATTAGACATGAATAATATAGAATTAGGAGTTATACCTATTAGTGGTATCAGAGCTTGGCTATTTTCCATAACTCCTGCATGCTGCATTTTAGTCTTGGCATTCTGCCTGCTCCCTCAGTCTACCAGTCGCATGCATTGCATGCATTACTCCTCCTCTGTGTGATGTGATAATCCCTGTAATAGTCACAAAACCCTAATTTTTTCTGTGTGGACTGTTCATAAACTGCGACCCATATTATTTTGCGTGAGTCCATATCCTCCTTGCGTTGAGATTACTACGATATCCTCCTTCTGCTGCGTGAGTTTGAGGTTGGATGCAAGAATATTCTTCAATGATTTTCTTCACAATATTGAGATGAAATGTATCCTCCCATGCTGGCACGAGAATCAGCAACAACCATCCTTGAATATAAATTCCAAATTTGTTGTCCCTTTTGCTGGTTTCATCATTTGCATTGCTTCCTTTTGGAAGCCATCAAAATATGCATCGTTCGAAATATTGAATGATGGGCTTGGAGAGAAGACATCAGAAAGGTTATCATTTGACAGCTGATGGAGAGTTGTAGACTCAAGGCCACTCAAGTCAAAATTCATCCTGCAAATTGAGATGAGAACCGGAGTGTACACAGTCCATTCAAGTTAAAAATTGTAGGCTGGATCAAAACACCATGAATTCGCAAAATATTTCGTCAATAACCTGACAATAATGAGAGCTTCAAGTATAGTTGGGTATTAGAAGCCAAAACGGTACTTAACAGAAAGCTTTAATGGTGCAAAATTCGAGCCCGAGCTACTAAAACCCTTGTAGGAATCTATGAAACAAAATTGAGATTGAGATTTGAAACTGCGTTGATATTGGTATCTCTTGCTGCTTGACCTAATTCTTGATGAGTGTATTGATTTCTGCAAAAACGCTGGTGTTCCTATAATTATTTTTCCTTCATGGTTGCTATCATCCACATGTCCGTTTCATCTCGAGTTGGGAAGAGAGATTATGTGGAGTATTGTATTGGAGCATTGTTGGAGACTCACTGCCGTGGCCTATCCTCCACCTGCTCTCATACATTTACCCGGAGACTGATATATGTTGATGATCGAGCCATCACCCACGTGAAGCTGCATGAAGCTGAGTTGAAGACTGATGCATTGAAGATTGCGGACTGATGCATTGAGACTGATGCGTGAAGCTGAGTTGAAGCTGATGCGTTGAAGACTGAGTGCTGAAGACTGCGTTGAAGGATGTATGCATTGAAGGATGAAGATGTCTACGTGGAGGTAAAAATTTTGGTGTGATCGTTGGATTACACAAACCCTAATTTTTGCAAACCCTAATTTCTGCCCTAAATCTATACGTTGGAGATTGAATGAAAGTTGTCTTGAAGATGCTCACATCCCCAACACAAGACTGTTGGTGGAAGGTGTGAAGATTGAGCCTGAAAGCAAGTGAATAAGCTCACGCTTGAATTCAACTGCGCCTAAAACTAGAGCTGTTTCTTTTGGCTGTGTTTTACATTACTATGATGCTGCATTTTGAATTTGGAGCTGCATACTGCTGGAATGTGAACCAGAGAGATGAGAAGATTGCTACGACCTCCAAGGTGACTGCTATTTAAGTTTTAAGTGCTGCATAATTGTGTATGGTGCACTTACTATGTAAACTATTGCAAAATTATTTTAGTTTGATGTAAATACTATGGCAGTGACATATACCTGCATAGTGAATAGAGCTTATTTCTAGCTAGTGCAGCTGTAATTCTACATAGACTATATTGTAAAAATTAGCAGAGACTTCGAACTCCTTCTTTCATATAGCTGAGATCGTTGACTGATGCTAAAAATTTGCTTATGAACTTATTGAAAGCATATTAAGATTGTAAATCACCTTGGCAGAGGCTGTAGACCTGCAAGGTTTTTGTTTTTCTATTATCTCATTCTCTTTGTCATATTAAGTTCATTACACTAACAATTGTAAAAGATGCAATCTATAGCATCTAGAGTTGGTGCCTCTCTCTCTGGAAAAGATCATCCCAAAGGAGTAAGCAGCAAGAGAGGCAGAGGAAGAAGAAATTTCAAAGGCAGAGGGGGCAGAAACAACTCCAGAAAAAGATCTGATTTGTAGTGCAAGCGTTGTGGAAAGACTGGGCACACATCAGATCAGTGTTGGGCTTCATGGGACTCCATCAAAGACAAGCATAACCAGAAGAAAGATGATAATAAAAATCAATATGATAGTAAATATTCTGATTCTGCTCATTGTATTGTTGCACATTGTAATCTTGGAATGAATGAAATGACTTCACTTTCATCTTACAAAGATTGTTGGATGCTTGATACTGGTGCAACATCACACATGACATTTAGAAAATACTGTTTTGAAGAACTTAATGAAACAATAGATGGCATAGTTTACTTTGCAGATAATTCAAGTCTTAAACCAAAGGGAATGGGCACCATTCGACTGAAGATGCCTGGATTCCCTGATTTCTTGTTGAAGAATGTTCTTTATCTTCCAGAGTTGCAGAGAAGCCTGCTGTCCTTGGTGGAGATTCGATAGCGAGGCCATTCCATCCACATGTTTGATGGAATCATAGAAATAAGAAATTCCTCTGACAACCAAGTCATCATGACTGGATATGAAGATGGGAAGCTGCTAAAGCTAAAAGGTTCATCTGCAAGAATTCAGAACTATGCCTACCTCTCTCAGCATGGAGAAGGTAATTTGTCATCTAGTTCATTGTGGCATGCAATATTTGGTCATCTAAATTATAACAGTCTTCGTTTGTTGAGAAAGAATGGTGTATTTGGTTTTCCCACCATTCCTAAAGAGAAAAACAAATGTGATGCATGTATATTAGGGAAACACAGTAAGCTTCCATTCCATGAATCTAATTTCAGAGCAAGTAGGAAATTAGAATTAGTGCATTCTGATTTATGTGGCCCAATGCCAACACCTTCAGCAAATGGGAATAATTATTTTACGACATTTGTTTATGACTACTCAAGAATGTGCTAGATTTACTGTTTAAACACAAAATTAGAAGCATTTCAAACATTCAAAGACTTTCATGCATTGATAGAAAAACAAGCACAATAAAAAATTGGTACACTTCGTACTGATAATGGGAAAGAATACACTTGAAATGATTTTGAAAATTATCTTCACCAACATGGAATTGCACATCAGACTACAGTTCCCTACAATCCTCAACAAAACGGTGTAGCAAAAAGAATGAATAGAACCATAATGAATATGGTTCGCTCAATGATGTTTTTCATGAATGTAAAACTAATGTTTTGGGGTGATGCAGTAAAATGTGCAGCCTATTTGAGAAATAGAAGTCCCTCAAATGCTCTTGATAACAAGACTCCACATGAAATGTGGTTTGGCCATCTCCCTTCAGTCAGGCATCTCAGAGTTTTTGGTTCCACCTGTTATGCCTTGATTCCAAAGGAGCAAAGAAACAAGCTTGGTGCTCGAAGCAGAAAATGTATTTTCCTGGGGTACAAAGAATACTCCAAGGCATACCATTTGTATGATGAGGTAAACAAGAAATTTGTTATTTCCAGAGATGTCATTTTTCTTGAGACTAATAAAAATGACCAGTCCATTGAGAGACATCTTGATCATTTGGAAAAATATCCTCATCCAAAGACATATTCAGAAAATGAATATGAAATTACAAACCTTGAAGGGGGGATTCCTATTCTGGATCAACCTTTGGAATTTCCATATGAAGCACCAACTCCCCCACATGAAGAAGTTCCTGCTACTTCACCTGATCAAGAGATTCAACTGGATGGTGTGATTGAGAGAATTGAAATACTCTCAATCAATGATGAAGCACCACCAGCTGATCAACCAGTACCATCACGGAAGATTCCTAAATGGGCCACAAAGACACTTGAAAGTGTCCATCCATATGAAGTTGGAAAGACGGGAACGAGAAGTTCGAAAAGACATGGAGGAGAAGCAGATAATTCAGGTGATGACATGGATGTATCATTTGATTGTGAATTTAATTTATCTACTAACTTTGAACCAACTTCCTTTGAAGAAGCTTCTACTCGGGTTGAGTGGAAAGAAGCTATACAGAATGAGTATGATGCACTCATAAAGAATGGAACTTGGAAGCTGGTTGACCCTCCAGTTGGAACCAAACCAATTGGTTGCAAGTGGGTGTACAAGAACAAATACAAATCAGATGGCTCACTTGACAAGCACAAAGTGAGCATTGTAGCAAAAGGCTATGCACAGAAGGAAGGAATTGACTATGAAGAAACGTTCTTTCCTACAGCAAAATGGGCTACCATCCATACCTTACTCTCTTTAGCTGCTCAGAAAGGGTGGAAAGTTCATCAAATGGATGTGAAGACTGCTTTCTTGAA
>LPNX010411237.1:109779-164779 GCA_001517045.1 Pseudotsuga menziesii
CAGAAGGATTTGTTGTGAAAGGAAAAGAACAAAAGGTATGCAAGCTTGTCAAATCCTTGTATGGCCTAAAACAAGCACCTCATGCATGGTATGAAAAGCTAACCGAGCATCTTTTGAAGTTAAATTTCGAACATTTTGATCTTGATGATGCAACACTGTTTATAAAGAAAGTTGGAAGATCTGTTGTGTATCTTGTGGTGTATGTAGATGATCTTTTGATGACAGGGAACAATGAGAGCTATATATCATCCATAAAGAAAGATTTGAAAAATATCTTTGAAATGACAGATATGAGACATCTCCACTATTACTTAGGAATTGAAGTCACTCAACATCCTAAGTACATATTCCTATCTCAGAAAGAATATTTTGGAGAACTACTAAACAAATTTTGCATGACAGAATGCAACCCTATATCTACTCCAATGGAACAGAAAATGAAGCTCACATCAAGCGAAGGAAAAGAATTTGAGGATGCGACCAAGTATCGACAACTTGTAGGAAGTCTTATCTACCTTACAACAACTAGACTAGATATTTCTTATGTTGTTGGCATACTTTCAATGTTCATGCATAAACCTTGTGAAGGACACTGGTCAACTGCAAAAAGAGTTCTAAGATACTTGAAGGGGACTCAAGACGTTGGACTCAAGTACTCTAAAGTGGATGAGTTCAAACTTATTGGGTACTCAGACTCCGATTTTGATGGTGATAAGGAGACAAGAGTATCAACTTATGGATACACTATGAGTCTTGGATCAGCAACTGTCTCATGGAGATCGTGCAAACAGTCAGTTCTAGCAGATTCAACAACATAAGCAAAATATGTGGCTGCAGCTGAAGCAATGAAAGAAATAGTATGGCTTAGGAAGATACTTGAAGATTTACAAGAAAAACAAGAAAATTCCACTCCATTATTGGTCAACAATACTTTTGCAATCAAGCTGGCTAAGAATCCTAGATTCCATGATCGAACCAAACACATCAACACAAAGTATCATTTGATTTGACATCATGTAGAGGCCAAGACAGTCCATCTTCGACATTGTTCCACAAATGATCAAGTTGCAGACATCTTCACCAAAGCACTTGGACGAGAAAAGTTTGAAAGACTCAGAGACATGCTCGGACTTACAAACACCCCTTCGGATTAAGAGGGGGATTGTTAGAATATAATCCGTCGGGATTATAATATTGTAAATAAATAAATAAATAGTTAGATGAACAGTTACATAGGAAGGTGAAAAGGTTGGTGAAGCTCAACCGTCACATGTAATATATAAATGTATGCATTAGACATGAATAATATAGAATCGGGAGTTATACCTATCATCTATGGACACCATTATGGTACAATCTCGTGGATTTTTGGCAAGCCTGAGAAGGTAAATGCTCGATGGTGCTTTCAATTTTTGAGAGTCTGAAAGCATGGAGAAGACTGCAGTGGGGGATATTTTTCATTGGTATTCTTTTATGCCCCAAAAAGGATAAAAGTATGCACAGGAGAGTTCACCCATCTTGTAAGGGATGAGAGACTTATTTGTCATTGGTAGTCTAATCAGGCCGAAAAAGGTTAAACCTATACTAACTGGACAGTCATTCAGATACTTTTATGAGCATGAATGAAACCGAGTTTGCTCAGCAATATTTTCTTGATGAGAAGGCTGGAAAAGAGCTTAACAACAACCCATGGTGAGATTTTTCATAAAGTGCAGCCCCTTTGCTCGAGAAAGAAACAAAGTATGCAGAGGGGGATGGTCTTGGCTTGAGTGTGCCAAGGAAGTACTTTTCAATTGATGGTCTACATGGTCCACAAAAGGAGTTAAATGAGACGATGTAGATTCCCTTTCCTATACTTTAGCAAGCGGGAAAGGAAGCAGCTACACTTGGCTATCTTTTCATTGTTTTAAGGAGTCAGAAAAGATCTTTAACAAAACTCTAGTATCATCAACCGATTTCGGTGGCACAAGTGGTGCCCCATGTCAGGATGGTGGACAGTGGTCCAAAGATCATCCATGTAGTATGGAAGAAGTAGAAGGTTCTCAAACATACCAATACATGTGCGGGATAGATCGTAGCAGAGGTTTGTGAGTCAGTGTGGTAGAGGCACATAAACCAAGGTGTCTCTTAGACAGAGGTTAAGAGAGCATGTGTGTGTGTTGTGGTGGACGGACTTGACTACATGCGATGTGAGTGCAAGTCCAGGGCACTTATATGCCAAATACATGCAAGAAAAATAAATCATTTTGTGGATAATGGTCTAGACATCTACATAAGGTGCGGTGGATGGAAGAGACAACTATGTGTTGAAATACAAAATAAAAGTAAAAAATAACATTCCTTAATGGGCGGTGGCCCAAAAACTCGCATGAGTAGTGGTTGAGAGGTGTGATACAAGTACATGTCCGTAGACACTTGCATCATTATGTCATGGCTTGTGAATCGAGGTGACTTGTGGGAAATGGTCTCAAAATTGATTTATTAAACATGAGATGATGGTCTCATCAAGAGATAGAGGGTGGAGTTCTGAAACCAATGGAGCAAACTAATGGCCTCCCATTTTGTCCATCTACCATCCAATTTCTAGTTCAAATTTGTAAAGGAACCAGTGATTTTGATTTCATTTTGTTGTATATGTTGTGCTCAACTATATATTTTGAAGGGGATGCATCAAAACTCTAAGAAAGGTAAAATTATTATTATTTTAATTATTTTATTCATTATTTTGATGGATTTCAACTTATGATTAAAACTCTGATTATTTTTCAAAGGTTTGTTGGCTCGATCCGAAACTTGTTCCGGCACTCACTGAGCATGTATTGATTGGTTCAGATATTTGGGGGATTCATTTGTCCAAAACTATGCATGGATTTTATGCTTGGTCATTTCAATATGGATTATGAGCTATCATTCATCATTCAAATGCTCTGTTTCCTCCAGAAGTCATGGCCCTAATCTCAAGCAATCTGGCAATGGAATTCCCGTCATTAATCAAGAACCTGATTTCAAGCTTAATTTCTGAGCAGTCGGTGGGGAATTAATCAAAACGGTTCAAAACCCACTTCATAAATGGCCCCGTTTACCCCTAATCATGACCAATTTTCATAATTTCTGAACGAATGTGGAGAAATCCTTTCCATAACAGACGTGGTTTTTCCATATTTTGGTGTTGGTCGTTTTTGGGGTGGTTGCACGAATTTCTGATTTTTGGGGATGGATCTTATCCATCTATTGATGTATAAATAAATCCTTAGAAGGACGAGACAGAGGAGAAGACACTGTAAAATCTAATTTTTATTAATTGATCAATAGTTGCATTTACCTTCTAAAAGCTTTCATTTCAGATTTGTAGGTGTTGAAGGCAGGGCCCAACTTCAACTCTGATCATCTGTGTATATCATTGTTTTTACTGCTGTAGGTAAAGTTACACTGTATATTTTCATATTATCTTTCATGTATGTATGCTAATGTTTTTAATAACTTGTGATTTGAGAATGAAATTCATGCTTACATTAAGCTAGTCGATATCATTAAAATATGTGATGAGTTTGATTGCATTATTCAACACTTCTCGGATAAAATAGCTACCTTCAGCTTTGTCCGTAGGTTCGATTTGGTAGAGTAGTGAAAGTTGGATTTGGATTTCATATTTCTTTTACTTCCAGGAGTGATACTGATTATTGAATGGTTACAATTCTTGTCTATAATTATTTTATATCATAGAGTTTACAAGGCTGTGAAGTGTTTCAAAGGGTTGTATTGCTTTAAAGAATTTAAAAGAACTTGCAGCATTTACTGAATTCACAGAGGATTTAGAAGAATATAGAATTTGCAGAGATTTTATAGGGTTTTCAGAATAGTATTTCAAACTGGTTATATAGAGGATTGGAGTGATGTTTTGTTTAGTTCATGATATTGAATGAAATTAAAAAGAAGAATCACAGTTCATTAATATTTAACAGCGTTGTTTCCTATGGTTTGAAAACAAGTCTCGTAGGATAGGAAAATGAGAGTGAAGTGTGTGTTGTCTGAATAGTTCCAATATATTTTTGTGAGCATAGAGCGCAGGTAGAGTGTATTTGTTGTTAGAAGAAAAACAGATTTCATTCTAGTAATTGTTTGTGAATGATAAGTGTTTGTATGAATTAGGGTTAGGAAGAGACATCATGTTAACATAAGATTCTTTATGGGTGATGAGTGCAGTTTTAGATGCAATGTTAGAAAGATATAAAACCATTAGGATTGATAAAAAGTATTCATTGTGTAGACAGGTTTGAAAGTAGGTTTTCCTTTAATGAACTAGTTACTTGCTTGGTTGTTTGTTTTAAAGAATAGATCAATAATTAGCATAGTTTGAGATTGCTGTAGATTTTATTGAATTTGACAAATGTGTGGATTGTAAAACAGTGCTCAGCAAGCTGATTCCTTTTCCTTAGGTTAGACTTAACAAATTTTGGTATTGATTATCTAATAGAGTAGTTAGTTCTATAGACTACATTTTGCTTATTTGTCTGTGAGCAAATCAAAATTACCCTAGATATGAGCTTGAAACCATTTTTCCCTGCACATATGGTGTAGTGACTCAAAGTTTACGTGTCCTGGTTGATAATTAAATCGAAGGTAAATTAAGTAGTAATAATTTTATCCAACACAAACGACGTCTCAAATGGAGTCTGTATAGTCTTGTTATGTTGATCAGAAGAAATTAGGTCAAATGGGGTCTATATAAGGTTGGAGTCCACTTGGTGAGGTGTCATTGTCACTGTTCATTATGGAGTTGGAGAGCTGGGCCCTAATTCTTCATTTGCTGATTTCTCTTGATCCGACTGATGGTTTCGAGTGCCACAACTTGCAGGTAAGAGCTCTCACTGAATCTCATCTTTTTGGTGGTTTATTTTCTGGATTTGGTCACCTAGAGACCCCCCATGAGCATTTTGGGGTTTCATGGAGCCAAGTCGCACCTTTCGAAGGAAAAGGTGAACTTTGGTCACCTTTATGGGGCAATTTTGAGTGCCCTAGGTGCTCATTTTTCCCAAACAGGTGTGACTTGGCCTCTTCTAGGTGTTTTTGATGATGGAAGTGGCTCACATCAGGGTTGTTGCTTGTGCAGGATGGCTGAGATCAAGTGGTGAGAGAGAGACTGCAAGAGTCTCAAGGATGAAACCTTACGAGACAGGAATGTGAGAGATACATTAGGTCGTTCTGGATTGCTGAAGTTTATGAGGATACCCCTTATGTGGAGCTTGTGTTTTCCAATACAAACACTGGTGATTTTATGGGATGCTGATGAGGAGGTGATCCTCTTTCAAGGCCAGCGCATTGAGATTACGTTGGAAGATGTATATTTTCTTACTGGGATCCCTATGTTGGGTGTGGTTGGTGACTTGACACATGTGTTGTCTTAGGGGAAGACATTGGAGGAGTTGTACGATCGGCACTGTTAGGCTATGGTGTACGTGCACGACTCCTATATCCTGATGTGTGACATCGAGGATTTGTCGACACAGGCGGTGGCAACCTTATTGTAGCATATCTTGGGTTCCACGGGGAGCCACAAGATCTCTGGCGGGAAGCTTCAACTAGTAGAGTGTGCTATAGGTGGAACGTACTATGCATGGGGCTAGATGTATCTACAGGATGTCCGGTGTCAGCTAAAGAAGTCGAATACTTTTGGCACTAGTTTTTGTTTTGGCTCCTTCCTGTGTGCTTTCTTTTTTGAGAAAGTACCTACACTTCATCCTCATTGGGTTGTGCAGGATAGTGGTCCACGGGAGCCCCGAATGTATGAATAGTGTCAGATGATGATCTAAGAGGGTGGCAGCAGAGTGGGCCACTCTTTTACTGAGGAGCCGTTGGAGCAGTTGTGCCAGCTTCCTGTAGTGATTGAGGAGTACCCGTATGTGGGTATGGACTACCAGGGAGACCCTGAGATGCCCTGACCTCCATCTGAAGCAATGAGAGGAAATGATACATAAGAATCAATTTTGAAAAATGTGTAAAACAAAAAACGAAAAGACTATAATACAAGTTGTAACGTTGTCGCTCAAAGGGGTGACGATAGAGGGAAAGTTGTTTGGACTTTCCAGGGATCAACGGTCATTCCTTTGTGTGACACAATGAATCCTTGTAGATGGCTCGTGGGGACATAGAAAACACACTTGAAAGGGTTCAAGCAAATTTCATACTTATGACATCGTAAGAACACTTGTCCTAGGTCGTCTATGTGTTGTGTTTGCTTCTAGGACCGCATGATGAGGTTGTCAAAACAAACCAGCATAATGTGAACGAGGTCACGGAAGCAGTATGTCATGGCACACTGGAAGGTGGCTCTAGCATTTTTTAGGCCAAAGGGCATGACTTGATTCATCAATGTGCCCCATGGGGTTGTGAATGTCATCTTATAATGGTCTTCTTTCCAGATTTGGATTTGGTTATATCCAGAAAAACCGTCCATGAAGAAAAAGGCCTCATGTCCAATGTACGCATTGATGATCTGATCGATGAAGGGTGTGGGGAAGTTGTCTTTGGGACATGCCCCATTGAGGTTGTAGAAGTCTGTGAAAATGTGAATGGTACCCTATTTTTTATTCACAGGAATAGGATTAGAAACCCAAGTGGTGTATGCAATGGGGTAGATGAAGCTGACAGTGTGCAGCTTCTCTATCTTGGATTTAACTGCGACCACTTTGGAAGGGTGAATGGGCCATTGCTTTTGGCATATGAGAGCCACATCTGGCCATGTGTTGATGTGGTGTTCCATGATCGATGGATCTAAGCCAGGAATTTCGGTGTAAGACCAGGTGAAGATTTCGTGGAATTCTTGAAAGAGGGCTTTGTAGGCATCGACCTCTTCTGGAGAGTAGGATGCCCCCAGCATGATTTCTTCAACAATCTCAAAATTGGTTGAGATATAAATTTTAATGGTTGGAGAAATTTTCACCATATTCCCTTCTTCGAAGGTATCTGGTGCTGGGATGGGGTTCTTGAACAAGTTGACCTTCCCATGGATGAAATATTTGATTTCCATGGAAAACTGGCCAGATTGTGACATAAGTTCTTCAGGGAGGAAGAATGAGTGATGGTGCATGTCATCCCATGGGTATTTTGGGGTGGTCATAGCTTCCAGTATCTCCTTGTCATTGCTAAAGAAACAAAGAGACAGGTCTGATGGACCATCATTGGAGGTGGAGATAAGCAGGTCAGTTGAACTGGACATCATGTAGATGGACATGGTGTCTGAAGAAGGTAGTGGGGGGTGCACTTCTTTGATCGAGGTGATTTCAGACTGAAGGGAATGTTGACAGAGGTCAACTAGAGCCATTCGAAATTCGGGCAAGTCTTGATAATGGTGAGAGTAATGTCCATACAAATCGTAGAGGGCACAATCATGATTTGTTCTCAATGCCTTGTTTCTGACTATTGGTGTGGTTGGGAGTTCAACCACGAGGATTTTTTCGTTTGTATCCATGGAATCCAAATGCACATGGATCATGGGGATTTCAGGGCAATTCTAAGTTGGATGGCCCTGTTACTAGAAAACAGTGCAAGGTGGGACTTGTCACGGTTTTGTGGTGGCTTTGGCATTCTTGCCTCTGGCCCTTTTCAAGTGGGGCGATGCAGGTGCGGGTGTGGTGGTTGGATTTTGCAGACCAGGTGGAGGGTGAGACTCGATCGGGATATGTTGCACCATGGTTAAAACAACCTGGGGCATTGCTAGTTGAGCCAGTGGATCAAGATACCATACTAGAATTCCCAATGTAAATTTGGGTAGGCTTAAGGTGGCCATTATCGGCTTGTTCATAAACCTAGGTGGGGGAAAGAGGAAGGGAATCATGTGGATTGGCAATGAGCCTAGATAACTCCCTACTGGTTACACATGGGGATACGGTTGTGGTTGCGGCTCTGTGAAACACTACTGCTATGAGTGATGTTGCGGCTGTTGTTGGTGTTGCGGCTGTGGACGATGTTGTGGTTGTGGTTGGGGTTGTGGCTGCAGTGGTGTTGGCTGAGACCATGCACAAGTACACAGTTTCATTTTATGTCAGTGATGGTGACACTAACAGGAAAGGAGCCATCATGGTGGTATCGAAAAACAACCCAGGGCCCACATTCAATAATGGAGCAGCTGGTGTGTTGTCAACCATAGTGTTGATTGCAGGGACGACATTAGCATGTGTAGGCATCCCTTGTGGCTCAATAGTGGTGATGGTCAGGATAATGTTGGTAGGTGTTGTTAACCCTTGTGGATCATGATAAGTGAGCTGATCAACTGTCACAATATTCCCTTCATGGGGGAACATCAGGAGATGAAAGACAGTTGATGCGACTGCTCTCATGGCATACATATAACTCCTTCCGAGGATAAGGTTATAGTCCAATTGAGAATTGGTGACCTCTATGTCGATCAGCACTGTCTTCCCGGCTAATGTGATGGGGACATGGGGGAGGATTCCTTGGGATTTAGTGGGATGGCCATCATAACCCGAGAGTTGTGGAGGATGGTTGCAAAGTTGGTGATCCCAGTTTTTTCCAAACTAGGGTAGACATAATGCACGTAAACGCCCCCTCATCTACTATGCACCGGTGCACAACCAAGTTCTGGATAGATACCGTGATTTGAAAGGTGATGGTTGATGGCATGCGTGGTTCTCCATTCTCCATGTCGAACATGATCAAATTGGAGTCAAAGGGGTCTACGGCCCCAAAGGTGGATAGTAATGCTTTCCGCTTTGTTGGGCACGTTTTGATTACCTCCAGAGTGGACATGGAAGTTGGAATATGGGCCAAATCATCCACAATGCTATAGCTGACTGTAGCTCTAGCTGTGGCATTATTGGCAATCCTACATATGAGGGGGCATGGGAATGGGGGTAACTGAAGAGGTAGGTTGATTAGTTTGGATGTTGATGCCATTGATGTGTCAGCGGGTTCAGTGGTGGTACCGTACTGATTTCATCTGGTTTGCATGTTGACTTCTTCAGTCGTCATGGCTAGTAGGTGGTGAACACCTGTTTCGGCCATGGGAGGTACCCCCGGAGCATTGGGATTGGATTGGGGAGGGGGTGCGGTTGTCACCAACCCTTGGACTAGTAGTGGGTTTTGAAGAACAATAGGAGGAGGTCCTTGTTGTGCTGGGTTGGGTTGGGCTTGATTTGTAGCATTGGCAGCCCATTGAACCTCGTTTTGAATGGCCTACTTAGCTCGACCAATGAGGGCACACTCGAATGTGTAGTTCCCATAAACATCACAGAGTGTGCAGGGTTGGTGCGTGTGCAACAGGGCATTGCGTCTTGGTGCGTTTGGTCGTGGGGGGTTTTGAGCTAGCTGATTTGCTACGACATTGTTGGGAGGGTTCAATTGTTGACCGCCTCACTGCGGTTGGTTGTTGCCTTGGTTCTGGGGTCAATTATTTCTATATTTACCTTGTTGATTGTTGGGGGCAGGCTCATTGGGACGGTTTTGTTGTGTGAACACTTGTCCCAATGGAGCCGGTGGAGTAGGGTCGGGGGCTTGAACTGCTTGTACTAGCGGTGCATAGTATATTTTAGTGGGAGGCAGTGCCACAAATGTGGGAATTTTCCCTGCATACTGCTGTGTAGGCGAAGCCATGGTATAAGCCTGCTGCAGTGGCGTAGGAAGTTATTGCTCCGGATTGGTACATCATTTTGGCATAGTCTAGAGTTTGGTTTTTGTAAGCCACACTAGCAGTATTGCTTGTTTGTGATGGAACTACATGTGGTTTTGGTCAATGTTGTGGCTGTTGGGAGACTAATCCTATGATGCCATCTGCAGCATGGTATGCCCCCGGTGCGTCGTGGTAGGAGGTTCCTGCATAGGGAGCGTCTAGGATGACAGTGTATAGGTATCCAGATTGAGCATAGATGAGGTCAAACTGTTGAGCTTTTAGTATGGTCTCTTCCTCGGATTGGGGACATTGGGATGTGACGTCCTTTGCTATGGGTGGGAGCAAGGTCTTAAGGAACCAATCCAAGAAGATCTTGTCATCAAGTTGTATTTTACATAGGCTACGGCGTCACAGCCACTCATGGATATGGTTAGTTATATGAGTGGCAGTGTTTTGACGATAGGATAACAGGATCTCCACCCCCTCATCATATCTGACAGGGAGATGAAAATAATGTAGGAACATGAAAGCTAGGGATTTGAAATCAGGGTACTTGGCTTGTGGTAGCTTAATGTACCATTTGGCCGTAGCACCTATGAGGGTGCATTGGAATAGCCTCAGTCTGATGGAATCATCTACGATGTTGTTTGATGAGCACCATAGATGGAATGTCATTATGTGGTTTTGGGGACATTCCCCGGCTTTGCCTTCAAACTTGGGAATGTCTAATGGAAGCTTGGTTGGCATGGGTGGTGAAAAATATTGGTGGTAGATGGGGTCATTTGTTAACCGTGCCAAATCAGGCAGGTTAATATAAGCCATGAATGGCAGATTTGACCCCAGGTTGATGTGGGATGGAGCTGCGATGGTGGTGGGGTTCGTAGGTGCATAATGCATCTGCACAGCTGGGGGTGCTTGCGGTGGCACCACTGTGGATGGGACAATGCTCTTAAGTGTTGTGGGGGAGGAATTTTCCCCATGTATGATAGTATGGGAAACATAAGTGGAGGGTCTACCGCCCCCTTGTGTGGCAGAAGGGGCGGTTTATGTGGAGGGGCCACTGCCCCCATGTGTTGTAGATGGGCTAGCTTGGCTGGTCACTATGGGTGGTGGAAAGTGACTGATGACATATTGCATAGCTATGCTTGGGCCACCTGTAGGGTTATTGGTGATAGGTTGTGGTGTGGACATGGGTCCATTTGCTATGGTTATGCAAAAAAATGGATCCGGGTTAGCAGCAGCCATGGGGTTTGATGGTGCAGTATGGAGGCCTGATTCAGATTGATATGAGTTTGAATCTGAATCAAAGGTTGTGTGGCCTTCTGATGGTGTGGGATATTGCTGAGAATAGCTTCGATGATACTGGTTGAGTGTTCTAAATTCCGGTGGTTCGCCTCTTAGGTGTGAGGAAGAGCATGAGGGATCAATTATGTTAAATGTTTATCAAACTGATGGGAATGATGTTTGGACCCCAGTTTCAATCGATTCTTATTGGATGTAGGTGGTCACTCGGCCACCAAGACTACCAGAAGATAGCGCTTGGATTTTTCCTCACAGGTGTTTCTACTCAATCGGAAGGGGTCGTTGCCCATTTCGATTGGAAATTCCTCTCAACGGCCAGCTACTTTTGGGTTCCTTTGGTACTCCTCACAATGAGTTTTTTGGTGGAGTCCAAGTACTTCCCATGGTTGAAGTAGTCAGCGAATTATGTCCTCAAATACTATAGATTGTTCGAACTTAGTGTAAATTGATAAATTTTAAGGCTCTGTTAATGTCATGAATTGAGTTGGGTTGATTACTTGGTATGGTGTATTTGTTTGTCTATCTTTATGGTATTTGGTAGCTGCAAATGGTTTACGACTTCATAATATTGTGGTGGAGTTCATTTCATTATGTATGCAAGCATTAAGTAATCAAAAATTTGTAAACAAGTACAGTTTTTAATCCTAAATGTTTATGGCCTAACTAGATGACTACCTCACACTGATATTCCTCTTCTACCAAGAGAAGGTGCTGGGATCTCAATACAATGGGACTAAGCCCATCTATAGATCCACAAGTCACCTCTTGGATGCAAGGTTGGTCTACAATGAGGACGCTTAGCGCCGTGAGAATCCCTCCTTCTCTACCCCCTCTACCTTCCAAGTCATCCGGTTTTAATGGTTTAGAAAAATATTCAATGAAGGGCCTAGGTCTATATGAGCTTTCCCTTAGTCGTATCCCAGAATACCCCAGAGGGTGATGACTAGGTAGAGGAGGAAGGGTAGTTATTTTAAGGTTGATTTTAGTTAAGCTACATTCATTTAATTAAGCCATTAAAATTTACTTTGAATTTACACTTTGTTTGTTGATGCAATTACAGGAAATTAAAACAGCAACTGAAATTAAACTAGTATGCTAGATAGAGGTGGATAAGTAGCACTGATAGTCCCTATTAAACTGAAATATAACCCCTATTAAACTAAAATTAAACCTTTGATTGAAACATAGCACATTTCTGCTCAAATTTGGCAAGGGGGTCGCAAAATTTTTTTAGAAATAGGTGAGGGGGTCGCACATAATTCATAGATAGTCATGATCTATGTTTTTGAGTGAAGTCACACCTTTTGAGAGATTAAGTGTGCTCTAGGTGCACCTAATAGGCTGTTAAGTGCGCTGTCATCCCCTGTTCAGGCCCGATAAGTGCGACCTGCCCCGGATTTGGGGTTTTTCTGATCCTGAGTTAGATCTAACCAACAGTAACTTGTACTGTGGCCAAACTGACTCATATTTTCCTAGAAGAGGCTTAGGAAACACTGATAACTAGAAATAAACTACATCTAAATTGAATTTGACATGAAATTTTTAAAAACTAGCGCAAAAATTAAAAAACTTGAAATTTTAAAAATCTAGACCAGGGATCCTATGGGATTGACCTGGTATGGTCGCCAGTTCTGTAGCAGGGATTTCTCCTTGCTACAGGGGTAGGAATGGATACCTTCTATCTATAGGATGGAAGGATAGGTTCTTGTATGGAAATGAAAAAAAGAAAAGCAAAAATGAAGCTGGACAGTAATGAAAACAAAGATGGAAGAGAAATATGGAGAACCCCTCTGCAAACAAAGGTTAGGGTTCCACTTCCAATAACATACAAACAATATTTAAGCTACAGTAAACTGAAATACCTACAAAAAAAATTAGGAAATGAACCTGTAAATGAAACCATGGATTAGAAATCAAAGAAATTACTAAGCAAATACAACAAATAACAAGCTATACCTTCTATTTAGGTGGAATGGGCCACCATGCCCTAGCTTGAAGAAGCACCTCTCTTGGATGGGGGTGCTAGCACTCAATGGAGATGGAGGAGAGGGAGTGTGGGTGTCTTGAGAGACAAAGGGTCTCAAGGCATCCATGGGAAGCATAACAGTATGCAAGGGAGAATTGTTTTGAGAGTGACCCCCCACCCTCCTTTTATATCTTTTTTGAGGTTTTAGGGTTTGAAGTCCTTGGTATGGGCTTTAGCCCTTTTTTTGGGATTCTATCCCCTTTCGCCTTAATTTTAGCTCCTTTTATGGCTTTAGCCCCTTTCTGGGGGCTTTAGCTCCTAGGAGAGTATTTTAGGCTCCTTTTCAGGGCTTTTAAGCCCTTTTCTTCATCCTTAAGCATTTTTAGGGTGTGGAGGTCTAATGGAGGGTCGTGAAGTGGTGTCCTTGGGTGGTGTAGGTCATGGAGAGCTTAGTGAGGGATTTTTTTGGGTTAACAGGCCTATTTTTATTTTTCTCTTTGATTGTTACTCTTTAAGGGGCATCATAAAAAATCCACTAAAGACAAGAAGTGGCTAGGTGGCTAGTCTTGAAACAAAATATGCATTGAAAACCAAATTTCTTGTAATCCAGATTCAGTTTCCAAATCATTGCATTGGAATATTAAAGGATTTCCTTGGGAAGACCAGAGTCTAAATCCACCACCATATAGATCTCGACAAAAAATGAAAAGTGGTTAGAGAATCTAGTGACATCAAGACATATCTTTCAAGACATCCACCTATTACCTGAAGGGAATCATAATTAAAAAAATGTAGAGGGAGGTTTAGAATCCATCCAAAATTGGAATAGTGCATAAGAATTTTGAGAAGAGATTGAATGTTTAGTGTGAAGGCCCTTTGTGGAGCACCTCATCTCTACCATCGACTACATAAAATTACACTTTGAAAAAACCTTGTACAGTGATGAATAATATCACACCCTATACAAAGGGATTTCAAGAGTTGGAAATCTAAGAATGAATAGCAATGAATTTTGTCCAAAAGGTGTTGAATTGATAAATGAGTGTAAATGTGCTAAAATGAGCTTCTTTGGTGTTAGTCACAAGAACATTGTTCTTAATAATAGGACCATTATCACACAACACTTTTCCTCCTATAACATTTTATTGAACAACAATCGTTTCCCCACACTGGATCAATCCATTTTTTTATTATATAATGAAAGAATAGGCCAGCTTATCACTTGAATGAAAGGCATTGAATGGGTCAAGTGATAGAGTGCATTTCAAAATATACACAAAAAAGTAGTTAACAGAGAATATTTGATAAAGGTACCATTGTAAAGAAGGGAAAAAAATATAATATATATTGGATGTTTAGGAGAGATTCAAATTCAAATCTGGATTTTTTAATTATATATTGAATTTTGTTGTATCTTAAATGTTATTGAGGTTACCACATTTTTATAAAATTTGCACTGGATCGATACATTTTTTAGCTGGCCATCGAGATGGTGAGATGCCTCAATGCATTTCAATGGTTTTTTATCTCTTTCCTTGTTTTTTGGATTTCAAAAATTTCGTTTTATCCTTGTGATATTGAAATTTTGTTTTTTTTTCCTCATTTTGTGTTAAGTGATGATGGTTCAATTTTTAGGGTTTGCAGATATATTTTGGGTGTTTAAGGTAATTGATTAGAGCGTCGTCATGATGAATTAATATATGAAAGAAAATAATTTATATATTTTTAGGAAAGCTATTACTATATCCCAATTAAATTATTTTGTATTTGAATAGAAGAAGGATTAGAGGACCTCTTATTTGGATTTGAATTGGAATAAGATGGTCGAATCACTCACAGGTTTTGTTGACATGGGTTGTCCTGCAAAAGGATTTCCACTGGGTTATATCCAATGCTACAAAAAATGGAAATGGTCCTAAGAATTATTATTCTGAAAAAATGGGAGAAGTTGAAAATTGGAACGAAAATCATTTTTTGTCTGAATATTAGACCTTTCATTATTGTTTCATTATGCTTTGTTTTCCACCAAAAAAATGAATGGAAATCAAAATATATGTTTGATTTCCTTTTGTATCTTGGACCATATTCAAGAGTGCATTCCACTTGACCTTGTTGATGTATTTGTAACTTCGGAATGTATTCACCTGTATATCTTATGTATTGTACCCCGATGTTTATTCCAGGAAGTGTCTATAATGTATTGAACTCATGTCATGCCCTGATGTGCAGGGATGATTTTAAAGAACCATACTTATTTGAAAGTGTATAAATGTTGGCGAATATTACCAATTCTTAAAACACCAACTATAAAATGATTGGCAATATTTTTCAAAAAAAAAAAAATTTCCAAGGATTTTATATCGTTTATATAATAATTTGGCGATTTTTAGGGTGAAAATTTTTTACCCCATCAAAATTGGGCGAAACAGGGCTTCAAAAAATGCAAAATGGGGAATCTTTTTGGGGAGGAAAACGTGGAAAAATAGCCCACTGGGCTAAAATTCGCCCCTAAAATTATCCCTGCGATGTGCCTATCAGGAGATTCAATAATGTAAACAAGTCATGTCAAGTCATTGTGGTTAACCCTCCTATTTTTCAAAGGTTAAAGTCCCCACAGTTGTGGGGCCTAGGGTTATTAGAATATCCTAGAGAAGTCGACCTTCAGTGAGATATTGTAAGTAGGGGAAATAGTCCCCACCATTGTGTTAAGGATAACCCTCCTTGTTGGTCAGAGGGGCAAATTCCCCACAAGTTGTGGGGCACTAGGGTTATTAGACTCTCCTAGAGATGTCGGCTCTAGTAAGTAATTGTTAAGTAAGGATGACATGTTGGAGTGGACATTAAGTGAACAAAAGAATATTAATAGAGAGTGAGCCTCTCTATTTATCACACACACACTCACCAATTGGGGTGCATGAGTGAGAGAGAGAAGTTGCTCATACAAGAGAGAGACTACTGCTGTCGAGAGATCATCTTTATGCTTTTGGGTTTTTACTTTTGGTGTTGATTCTATCTATGAGGAAGTTGTAGGGTTTACTCCTTTATGGTTTCCCCAAGGAAAATTCTTTGTGTCTCTTGTCTCTTGTGTTTATTGTTGTGCATGTTATTCTCTCAGTTAAATATCGTAAGATCATAATTCTACGTGTTAGAATAATCAACCCATAGTTAGCTACCTTAGACATTAAATTAATCATTTTTTTCTTATTTTCCTAGTTTCATGATTCCACCTTATGCAAGTTGTCATTTGCCTATCCATATTGGTAAAAATTTCCTATTTTGAATCATGTAGCACTTGGGAAACCTCAAGGAATCAATTCTGCTTTATTCCTGGCCTCCTAGGTGCCCTTCTGTTTTTTCTGCTTTATTGCCTGCTTTTTCAGTGCTTTAAGGCAATTGGGAAAGTTTGACTAGGTGAGGTTAACTAGTTTTTTGTCCTCCACATCCTCCACTCTTTTCTCCTATGAAAAGCATGTATGAGTTTTCCTTCCATCACCTTTTAGCTTGCCTACGTGCTTTTTCCAATTTTTGAGTTCCTTAGCTGATTTGGAATCTACTTTATGCACCTGTGGGGGAATTGCTTAATTTTAGTAAGCCTACTTTTGACTAGATTCAAATTGCTTCCTAATGATTTCGAATCCCTTATGTAATTATTTAATGCAGTAACCTATCATGTTACAGGGTTGTCTATTGTACACTGAATTAATACAGTTTAGTGTTCAGCTCCCTATTTAGTCTCTTTTGTGAGTGATTTTGCATGTGCAATTGATAATTGTTGTGAGTAAAATTGTTCTATCACTGGGTTCAATTTCCACATGGTATTAGAGCCATTATAGATCAATTTATATCCTTCAAGTTTGTTTTGCAGGTTCGACATCAGTGACTAGGAGCCTTCTATTGACAGCAGGGACAATTTTTGAGCTATGGATCAATCTCAGAAGATCATCTTGACTCCCTTCAATTTATTTGAATGGAAAGGAGAGTGAAAGGCCTCTATAGGGTGACTATGGAAACAAAATCAGAGCCTAATGTAGCTGCAGAGAAGATAAAATGGCACAATAGGAGGGATGAGGCCTATGGTCTCTTGTGTCTGAGTAATTCCAGAGACCTCCTTTTCCATCTTGATGGATTGACATCACCGGATGAAGTATGGGAGAAGCTTACTGATATTTTTGGAAAGATAGATGAGATGAGGGGACATCAAATCGAAAATGAACTAATCTCCCTGAGTCCAAATAGCTTTGAATCCCTGCAACTCTATTTATCCAAGTTCAAAGCACTTGTTTTGCAGCTAAAACAATGTGGGATCGAAAAGAAGGATGATCAGCTGGTCTTGGTCATACTCTCAAAGCTTGGCCTTGACTATTCAGTGTTTTTTTTTACCTTCTATGCCATAAAGTTGACAGCTCGAACCTGGAAGATGCCTAGCCTTGCAGATTTCATGGAATATCTCACACAAGAACAAGACAAACTGGTGATGATGGGCACCATCAAACCATCCAAATACCAAGCTCTGGTTGCTGGAGATTTGAGGGTGGATTCAAAAAGCAAAAAGAAAGCTAAAAATCCACCTGAGCAAAAGAGAGACAAGAACAAGTCTCCGGAGGAGCCACAAGGTTCCAAGAAGAACTACCAGAAGAACAAGAATAAAGGAGAAATGAGCAAGTGTGCATACTGCAATAAGGGCAATCACATTGAAAGCTCTTGTATGAAGAAGCAAATAGACATGCTGACCCAACTCCTAGAGAAGAATGGCATCTCCCTTCCAGAAATCTCAAAGAAGAGGGAAGGAGGATCAAGTTCAGAAGACAGAGAGAGAGTTCATGCATTGGTTGCTGGCACATCAAGCTCACCTAGTTTCATCATTGATTCTAGAGCTTCAAGACATATGGTTTTGACCAAAGAGGCATTATCCTCACTGGACATGTCGAAAGGTCCACCAATAGTACTAGGAGATGACTCTCTCACTGAAAGTTTGGGCAAAGGGAGGATTGATATTGATCATGGTCAGTTCATCAATGTGCTGTATGTTCCTGGTCTTGCCTCCAACCTCTTATCAGTGTATCAGATGACTCACACTGGGTCTCCAAAGAAGTTCATATTCTCCCTTGATGAAGTTGAGATCACAGAGATCTCAAGTGGTAAAGTCATTGCAAAAGGAGTTGCAAATCATACTTCGAAGGTATACATGTTCTCACACTTCCTACCCTACTCAAACCCCTCTGCTCTTCTGATTCATGCTAATGAGGCAAGAAAGATTTGGCATGAAAGATTTGGCCACCTATATTACAAGTATCATTCTGATCTTAGTGAAAAAGAGATGGTCATAGGGTTACCAAAGATAAAATTTTCCAAAGGATTCTGCCAAGGTTGTATCCTAAGAAAACACCCAGAGCATAAATTTGAGAGTGCTAGTCATGAGAGAACCTCTGCACCCCTCGAGTTGATCCATAGTGATGTTTCTGGCCCATTCCCTCATATTTCCATGATTCAGGCCAAATATGCATTGAATTTCATAGATGACTTTTCCATGTATTGCTGGGTTTACTTCCTGAAACACAAGTCTGAAGTTTTTGGCCTCTTCAGAGTCTTTAAGGCTTTGGTTGAAAACCAGTCTGGGAGGAAACTCAAGGTCCTCATATTTGACAATGGTGGTGAGTATGTCAAGTCTAAGTTTATTCAATAGTGTGCATATTCAGGTATTCATATGCAACATTCTATCCCTTACACACCACAGCAAAATGGTGTTGTTGAGAGGAAGAACAGATCACTGAAGGAGACGGCAACATGCATGATGGAGGCCAAAAATTTGCCACCAAAGTACTGGGATGAAGCTATCAATTGTGTAGCCTATATCCAGAATAGGGTTCCTCATAAAAAACTTGATGGTATGACTCCTTTCGAAGCATGGAGTGGGTACAAGCCAGATGTGACCCATTTTAGGATTTTTGGCTCAAGTGCTTGGGCTAGAATTCCAACAGAAAAGAGAAAGGATTTGCAGCCCCAAAGCCAAGAGTACCTTTTTGTTGGGTACTCTAAATATTCAAAAGGGTACAAGCTGATAAATTTGATCACAAACAAATCCTTCATTGGAAGGTGTGTTCAGTTTCAAGAAGAACCCCTAGCAGCAGTGGAAGTGGGAGAAGCCTCTTCACCACCAGAACCTCTGAAAGTAAGTGAATAGTTTGTTGAACATGCTGATTCTGATATGTTTGATAGTGATGAGTTTATTGCATATCCTAACATCCCTAAAAGGCCAAAATGGGAAGCCAATACCATTCATGCAGAAGGAGAGTTAGTTGGGAATCCCAATGACCCTAGGAGGATTAGATCTCAATTTGAGAGTGCTCTGTGCATGAAGGATCCTATGTTTGCTGAGAAATGCTATCTAATGGTGGAATAAAATCCTCAGACATATGAATATGCAGCAGGAGATCCAATATGGTAAGCATCCATGAAGGAAGAGTTCAGCTCACTCCAGAAGAGCAACACTTGGGAGCTAGTGGATCTTCCCCCAGGGAGGAAGCTAGTCCAGTGTAAGTGGGTGTATAAGACCAAATTTGATGCTGATGGTTCAACTCTGAAGTACAAGCTATATTGGTAGCCAAGGGATACTCACAGGTTCATGGCATATATTACAATGAGACCTTTGCACCAGTGGCAAAGATGGACTCCATCAGGCTAGCCTTAGCCATTGCAGCTTCAAAGAAATGGGAGGTACATCACATGGATGTAAAGTGTTCCTTCCTAAATGGAGATATCACTAAAGAGATATACATGCAGCAGCCTCAAGGATTTGATACTAACCCATCTCTTGTGTGCAGGTTGAGAAAGTCATTGTATGGGCTAAATCAAGCCCCCAGGGCTTGGTATGCCAAGATTGATAGCTTCTTTCTATCACTGAATTTTGTTCGGTGCAAATCAGATACAAATGTATATTTGAAGTTAATTAATGGTTCATTAATGATCATTGTGTTATATTTTGATGACCTTCTCATTACAGGAAGCTCAAAGGATGAGATTGCTTCCTTGAAGGGTGCAATGAACCAAGCCTTCTCCATGACAGATTTGGGGCTCTTAAGCCAATTCTTGGGGCTTGAGATTGCTCAAAAAAAAGATGGAATCAAGGTGCACCAGTCCAATTATGCCTTGTATTTTCTAAACAAATTCAAAATTAAGGATTTCAAGCCAAGCAAGACTCCTTTCCTTTCAGGAGTGAAGCTGGAAGAAGCTGATTCTTCACCTATGGTAAACAATACAATGTATAGTAAATTGATTGGATGTTTGTTGTATATTACACATACTAGACCTGATATTTCTTATGCAGTAAGTGTGGCTTCTAGATACATGGATCAGCCTCATGAGATCCATTGGAAAGTAGCCAAAAGGATCCTTAACTTTGTCCAGGGAACAAGGACACATGGGATCTTCTATAAAGCAAAATATGATCTTGATTTGATTGGGTTTACTGACAGTGATTGGGAAGGTGATAGCACAGATAGAAATTCCACATCAGGATATGTGTTCATGCTTGTAGAAGGGCCAATCATTTGGTCAAGCAAGAAACAGAGTGCCATTGCACTCTCATCTGCAGAAGCAGAGTACAGAGGAGTTGTAAATGCAGCAACTCAATGTTTATGGTTGCAGGGATTACTTGGAGAGTGTGGCTTCAAATCAGAGTACTCAACTACCATCTACTATGATAATTAGAGTACCATTTGAATCTGTAATGTGTTAGAATAATCAACCCATAGTTTACCCACTTAGACATTAATTCCATTATTTTTGTCTTATTTGCCTAGTTCATGTGTCCCACCTTGTGCAAGTTGCTATTTTCCTATCTATAATGGTAAAAATTTCCTTATTTGACTCATGGAGTGCATGGGAGAGCTAAAGGAATCAATTCTACTTTATTCCTGGCTTCCTAGGCGCCGTTCTGCTTTTTCTGCTTTATTGCCTGCTTTTTTAGTGTTTTAAGGCAAAAGGAAAAGCTAGACTAGGTGAGGTTGACTTGTTTTTTGTCCTACAAATACTCCTCTCTTTTATCCATGAAAAAGCATGTATGAGCTTCCATTCCACCACTCTTTAGCTTGCCTATGCCTTTTTTCCAATTCGTGAGCTCCATGACAGATTTGGGATCAGCTTTTTACATCTATGGGATATTTGCTTATTTTTGGTAAGCCTGCTTTATGCTAGATTTGGATGCCTCCTCATGATTCAATTCCTTGATGTATTCTATTTATTCAGAAGCCTATGTTATTATAGGGTTGTCTATTGTACACTTAGTTAATACAATTTAGTGTTACAGCTCCATATTCAGTCTCTCTTGTTAGCAATTTTGCATGATCAATTGATAATTGTTGTGAGTAAAATTAATCTATTGCTAGCATTAATTTCCACATGGTATCAGAGCCATTGTAGGTTGTTTCTCTCCTTCAAAAATTGTTTTGTAGGTTCGACATCAAAGACTAGGAGCCTTCTACTGACAGCTGGGACAGATTTTCTAGAGCTATGGATCAATCACAGAAAACTATCTTGACTCCCTTCAATTTCTTTGAATGGAAAGCAGAGATGGAGATACTGTTGAGAGCGAAAGGAATCTATAGGTTGACTATGGCAATATAATTAGAGCCCAATGCAGCTACAGAGAAGATAAAATGGCACAGCAGGAGGGATGAGGCTTATGGCCTCCTGTGCCTGAGTATTTCCAGAGACCTCCTTTTCCATCTCGATGGATTGACATCACTGAATGAAGTATGGGAGAAGCTTGCTAATCTTTTTGGAAAGACAGATGAGATGAGGGGACATCAAATCTAGAATGAGCTGATTTCTCTGAGTCCAACAAGCTTTGAATCCCTGCAGCTATATTTCTCCAAGTTCAAAGCACTTGTTTTGTAGCTGAAACAGTGTGGTATTGAAAAGGAAGATGATCAGCTTGTACTGGCCATCCTCTCGAAGCTGGGCCCTGATTATTCAGTGTTTGTTTCGACCTTCTATGCCACAAAACTGACAGCTCTAGCCTGGAAGATGCCTAGCCTTGTAAATTTCATGGAATCTCTCACACAAGAATAGGACAAGATGGTGATGATGGGCACCATCAAACCATCCAAATATCAAGCTTTGATTGTTGGAGATTCAAGGGTGGATTCAAAAAGCAAAAAGAAAGCTAAAAAGCCACCTGAGCAAAAGAGAGACAAGAAACAGTCTCCAGAGGATCTACCAGGTCCCAAGAAGAATAACCATAAGAAGAAGAACAAAGGTGAAATGAACAAGTGCGCATACTTCAATAAGGGAAATCACACTAAAAGCTCTTGTATGAAAAAGCATATAGACATGCTGACCAATATCCTGGAGAAGAATGGCATCTCCAGTCCAGAAAGCTCAAAGAAGAGAGAAGGAGGATCAATTTTAGATGACAGAGAGAGAGTTCATGCTCTAGTTGCTGGCACATCAAGCTCACCCAGTTTTATCATTGATTTTGGAGCTTCAAGACACATGGTTTCGACTAAGGAGGCCTTCTCCTCACTGGATATGTCGAAAGGACCATCTATTCTACTGGGAGATGACTCTCTCATTGAATGTAAAGGAAAAGGAAGGATAGATCTTGATCATGGTAAGTTCAACAATGTGCTGTATGTGCCTGGTCTTGCCTCCAACCTCCTGTCAGTGTACCAGATGGCCCACACTGGGTCTCCTAAGAAGGTCATATTCTCCCCATATGAAGTTGAGATCACAGAGATTTCAACTGGTAGATTCATTGCAAAAGGAGTTGCGAATCATGTTCAAAAGGTATACATGTTCTCACACTTCCTACCTTACTCAAACCCCTCTGCTCTTCTCATTGATGCTAATGAAGCCAACAAGCTGTGGCATGAAAGATTTGGCCTCCTTAACTACAAATATATTTTTGATATTAGTGAAAAAGAGATGGTCATAAGGTTTCCCAAGATAAAATTTTCCAAAGGAGTCTGCCAAGGCTGTATCCTAGGAAAACACCCAGAGCACAAATTTGAGAGAGCTAGTCATGAGAGAACCTCTGCACCCCTCGAGCTGATCCACAGTGATGTTGCTGGCGCATTCCCTCATATGTCCATGAGTCAGGCCAAGTATGCATTAACCTTCATTGATGACTTTTCCAGGTATTGCTGGGTTCACTTCTTGAAACACAAGTTTGAAGTTTTTGGCCTATTCAAAGTCTTTAAGGCTTTGATTGAAAACCAGTCTGGAAGGAAACTCAAGGCCCTCAGATCTGAAAATGGTGGTGAGTATGTCAAGTCTGAGTTTATTAACTATTGTGCAGATGCAGGTATTCAGATGAAGCATTCTATCCCTTACACACCACATCAAAATGGTGTTGCTGAGAGGAAGAACAGATCACCGAAGGAGATGGAAACATGCATGATGGAGGCCAAAACTTTGCCACCAAAGTACTGGGCCAAAGCTATCAACTATGTAGCCTATATTTAGAATAGGGTTCCTCACAAATATCTTGATGGTATGACTCCCTTCCAAGCATGGAGTGGGCGCAAGCCAGATGTGACCCATTTCAGGATTTTTGGCCCAAAGGCATGGGCTAGAATCCCGACAGAGAAGAGGAAGGCTTTGCAGCCCCAAAGCCAAGAGTGTCTTTTTGTTTGATACTATGAATATTAAAAAGGGTACAAGTTGATAAATTTGAGCACAAATAAATCCTTCATCGAAAGGTGTGTTCAATTTGAAGAAGAACCCCTTGTAGAAGTGGAAGTTGGTGAAGCCTCTTCACCACCTGAACCTCAAGAAGTAAGTAAAGAGTTTGTTGAACATGCTGATTCTGATTTTTCTGATGGATATGAGTTTATTGTATACCCTAACATCCCCACAAGGCAAAAATTGGCAGCCAAGACACTACATGCAGCAGGTGAGCTAGCTGGGGATCCCAATGACCCAAGGAGGACTAGATCTCAATTTGAGAGTGGTCTGTGCATGAAGGATCCTATGTTTTCTGAAAAATGATATTTGATGGTGGAGTCTGATCCTCAAACATATGAAGAAGCAGAAAGAGATCCAAGATGGCAAACAGCCATGAAGGAGGAGTTCAGCTCACTCCAGAAGAGCAACACATGGGAGCTAGTGGATCTTCCCCCAGGGAGAAAACTAGTACAGTGTAAGTGGGTCTATAAGACCAAATTCGCTGCTTATGGTTCACCAATAAAGTACAAGGAAAGATTGGTAGACAAGGGCTACTCACATGTTCATGGCATAGATTACAATGAGACCTTTCCTCCAGTGGAAAAAATGGACTCCATCAGGCTAGCTCTAGCCATTGCAGCCTCAAGGCAATGGGAGGTACATCACATGGATGTAAAGTGTGCCTTCCTGAATGGAGATCTCACTGAGGAGATATATATGCAGCAGCCTCAAGGTTTTTCTACTAACCCTTCTCTTGTGTGCAGGTTGAGAAAGTCATTGTATGGGCTAAAGCAAGCCCCCAGGGCTTGGTATGCCAAGATTGATAGCTTCTTGCTATCACTGAATTTTGTTCGGTGCAAATCAGATCCAAATGTATATTTGAAGTTAGTTAATGGTTAATTAATTATTATTGTTTTATATGTTGATGACCTCCTCATTACAGGAAGCTCACAGGCTGAGATTGCTTCCTTAAAAGGAGCTATGAACCAAGCCTTCTCCATGACAGATTTGGGGCTCTTAAGTCAATTTTTGGGGCTTGAGATCTCTCAAACCAAAGCTGGAATCAAGGTGCACCAGTACAAATATGCCTTGGACTTGCTGAACAAATTCAAAATGAAGGATTTCAAAGCAAGCAAAACTCCTTTCCTTTCAGGAGTGAAGCTGGAAGAAGCCGATTCTTCACCGATGGTAAACAATACATTGTATAGGCAATTGATTGGATGTTTGTTGTATCTGACAGATAATAGAACTGATATTTGTTATGTATTAAGTGTGGCTTCTAGATTCAAGGATTAGCCTCAAGATATCCATTGGAAAGAAGCCAAAAGGATCCTTAACTTTGTTCAGGGAACAAGGACACATGGGATCTTCTATAAAGCAAAATCTGATCTTGAGTTGATTGGATTTACTAACAGTGATTGGGAAGGTGATAGCACAGACAGAAAGTCCACTTCAGGATATGTGTTCATGCTTGCAGAAGATCCAATCAGCTGGTCAAGCAAGAAACAGAGTGCCATTGCACTCTCATCTACAGAATCAGAATACAGAGGAGTTGTTAATGCAACAACTCAATGTTTATGGTTGCAGGGTTTACTTGGAGAGTGTGGCTTCGAACCTGAGTACTCAACTACCATCTACTATGATAACCAGAGTATCATTCAAATCTGCAAGGATCCAGTTCAGAAGCAGAGAACCAGACACATTGAGATCCATATGCACTACATCAGAGAACTTGTGCATGATGGCACCATTCACCTACTCTTCTATTCATCTTCAGAACAAGTAGCTGATATCTTCACCAAAGCATTTTGTGAGAAGACCTTCAGCAATCTCAAATCACTACTAGGGATTGCTGATCATGCTATGAAAGCATGAGTGAAGATAAGATTCTACAATTTTGTTTTATAGTCCATGTTTAAGGGAGGATTTTCCCAAGTTGGTTTTGCCTCTTTCCTTGTTTAAATGGATTTGCAGTATGTAAAGGGTGACTAAGCCTTGTTGCTAGGCCCTATAATTTTCTGATATATTACTCATAATTCAGGATTAAGGGGGGGTGTTAGAATAATCAACCCATAGTTTACCCACTTAGACATTAATTCCATTATTTTTGTCTTATTTGCCTAGTTCATGTGTCCCGCCTTGTGCAAGTTGCTATTTGCCTATATATAATGGTCAAAATTTCCTTATTTGACTCATGGAGCACATGGGAGAGCTAAAGGAATCAATTCTGCTTTATTCCTGGCCTCCTAGGCGCCCTTCTGCTTTTTCTGCTTTATTGCCTGCTTTTTCAGTGTTTTAAGGCAAAAGGAAAAGCTAGAATAGGTGAGGTTGACTTGTTTTTTGTCCTACACATCCTCCTCTCTTTTCTCAATGAACAAGCATGTATGAGCTTCCATTCCACCACTCTTTATCTTGCCTATGCCTTTTTTCCAATTCGTGAGCTCCATGACAGATTTGGGATCATCTTTTTACACCTATGGGGGATTTGCTTATTTTTGGTAAGCCTGCTTTATGCTAGATTTGGATGCCTCCTCATGAATTCAATTCATTTATGTATTCTATTTATTCGGCAGCCTATGTTATTACAGGTTTGGCTATTGTACACTCAGTTAATACAATTTAGTGTTACAGCTCCATATTCAGTCTCTCTTGTTAGCAATTTTGCATGATTAATTGATAATTGTTGTGAGTAAAATTAATCTATTTCTGGCCTTAATTTCCACACAATGATCCAGTTTAGAAGCAAAGAACCAAACACATTGAGATCCATATGCACTACATCAAAGAGCTTGTGCATGATGGCACCATTCACCTACTCTTCTGTTCATCTTCAGAACAAGTAGCTGATATCTTCACCAAAGCATTTTGTGAGAAGACCTTCTGCAATCTCAAATCACTACTGGGGATTGCTGATCATGCTATGAAACATGAGTGAAGACAATATTTCCAAATTTTGTTTTACAGTCCATGTTTAAGGGAGGATTTTCCCATGTGGTTTTTGCCTCTTTCCTTGTTTAAATGGACATGCAGTATGTAAAGGGTGACTAATCCTTGTTGCTAGGCCCTATAATTTTCTGATATATTACTCATAAGTCAGGCTTAAGGGGGGGTGTTAGAATAATCAACCCATATTTAGCTACCTTAGACATTAAATTAATCATTTTTGTCTTATTTGCCTAGTTTCATGATTCCACCTTATGCAAGTTGTCATTTGCTTATCCGTAGTGGTCAAACTTTCCTATTTCGACTCATGTAGCACTTGGGAAACCTCAAGGAATCAATTCTGCTTTATTCCTAGCCTCCTAGGTGCCCTTTTGTTTTTTCTACTTTATTGCCTTCTTTTTCAGTGCTTTAAGGCAATTGGGAAAGTTTGACTAGGTGAGGTTAACTAGTTTTTTGTCCTCCACATCCTCCACTCTTTTCTCCTATGAAAAGAATGTATGAGTTGTCCTTCCATCACCTTTTATATTTCCTAAGTGATTTTTCCAATTCGTGAGCTCCTTAGCTGATTTGGAAACTACTTTATGCACCTATGGGGGAATTGCTTAATTTTAGTAAGCCTTCTTTTGACTAGATTCAAATTGCCTCCTCATGCATTCGAATCCCTTATGTAATTATTTAATGCAGCAACCTATCATGTTATAGGGTTGGATATTATACACTGAGTTAATACAGTTTAGTGTTCAGCTCCATATTCAGTCTCTTTTGTGAGTGATTTTGCATGTGCAATTGATAATTGTTGTGAGTAAAATTGTTCTATCACTGGGTTCAATTTCCACACTAGGTTGAATGATAAAAATATAACATGGTATTAGAGCTAACCTAAGAAGAATACATTGTGCAGCTGTAGAATATAGGGCTTCTTACTTTTTGGGTCTCCATAATCCATCAGCAAAAGTATGCTAGGCTGACTCTCCACTGAAGGGCACATCTTCTGTTGAAGCGGAATTTGATTCCGAGCATTTTCAGTTTTTGGTACAGGAAATTAGGGATTCTTACAGAATATGAATTTTTGAGTGAGCCCAGCATAGGATTTATCTTCTCATCAAAACTAAAGTTTAGAGACCTGGTTTAAGATTTTTGGTTGGGTATAACTCCAGGAAAGTCAAACCCTAGTTTGACCCCAGGCCGAGAAAACCCTAAAATACTAAAACTGATACATTTTGGTACATTCACTATATCTATGGATTGGAGAAGTCTCAGGAGCTGAAACTTTCACAGGTCAAAGATAAAATCCCGATTTACATTGTGTACAAATATCAGCCTCATATTCTCTATATATAAGGAGATGGGATCCCTCCAAGTTAGGGTTCCAACCTCTTTCAGGATTCATCTCCAAGCAGGACACTTGTGGATAATTTCTATATCTCAGGCTATGAAGGTCCAAATGAAATTTAAGAAGATGTTCCAGAAAGGGTACGGACTATTACTTTTGTGGTACAATTTTTAGACCTAGAAGATAAAACAGTGACATGTGGCAGTACATACAACTTTTGTATGTCGAACAGTCCAGAAAAAGGTCACCTTGGGAAAACGATCATAATTCCCATTTGGTGAAACAAATTATAAGGAAACCTATTGTTTTGGAATAGGTACAAGCAAGGATACTGTAGTACAAAGTTTTATACATAGAGGATTATCAATTTTGGAGATACCACAAAAACAATATCAGGAATTTTCTACAGAAGAAATTGGAAAACTAGGGCTTCCTATTCCAGGAGTTTCGCTCCATTGTTTTCAGAAAATGAGTACATTGTGCATCTCACCTTGAATAGGTCTATATTTCTATCCAATCAGATTTGAAATATTCCAATTTTTTAAAATTAGGGTTTCTCTGACAAACCCTAGATCAGCCAGCTCCGGAACATGGACGGACACCTCAAATCGGTAAGATCTAATCTTTTGCTATTTTCATTAGAGGTTCTCATTTCAAAGTGATCTATCACATCAGCTTGATGATAAGCTTAGTGAATTTGACAACTTCCAAGCATGGAAGTATATGATCTCTCTGAAGAAAATGAATTGGACACCTACATGAGTAGAAAGGTTCCATCTCCAGAGGGAGATGAGGCTAAAATCATTACACAAGAAGAACTTGGTCAAGGCCAAGAAGATCATTATTGATTAAATCATGGATTACCTTGTACCACAAATGTCTTCCCTAAAGACACTGAATATGTTTGATTCATTGACCAAGATATTTGAAGTGAAGAACATAAATCATAATATGAATTTGAGAAAATAGTTGAAGAATGTGAAGATCCAGAATGCAGAGACCATATAGTCATACTTTATGAGGGTCTCTCAAATCAAAGAACAACTTGTAGTAGTAGAAGAAGAAGTGGAAAATGCAGAAGTGGTGATAGACATCTTGAATGGCCTCTGTGGATAATGGGATTCATTCATGTGAGGAATGTGTGCCAGAAGGAAGTGATTACTTTCAGTAGACTCTGGGAAGAAGAAGAAGCTGGACTCATAATAACAGAAGAGAAGATGGGAGCAATTGAAGATCAAGCTCTTATGATCCAAAGAAGATCCGTGAAGTGATGAAGAATATGAAGAACTCAACTCTTGAAGAACCTCTTATCCATCTTAGCATTTGGATAAGAAATGGTGCTATTATGAATGAATAAGATGATGAACACGAAGGCTCAAGAAGGAGTCTATCCATGAAACAAATAAATATAAGTATTCAATTGTCATTTCATGATATTGTTTTTTGTTATGCATTCATTTATATTCAGTTGATGTATTATGCTTGATAGAATGCTTGAATTAATGACAGTATACTACTAATATGCATGTAATGGGTAAGTAGCTCATGGTTCTATATAAATCTCCATTTCTACTTATATAGAATGAAACCTCTTTGCAGACATATTGGATTAGTGAAAAATCTCAATGTTGTCTTGGTAGAGATGGAAGGCATCTACAATGTTTCCGTGAGATATGGATAAATGTTGTATTGGCTAAAGTAGTTGCATGATCATTTATTTATGCATAAGAATTTGGCATTATGAATATTCCTTATGAAATGTTTCTAACCATACAAATTCATTTGACTTGAAGGAAAGATCGCATACATAATCCCCTACAAGAAAAGAAGGATGAGACTTGTTCTGAAGAACAAGTGATGACCATTCAAGATGAAGATAATATGACGAATCCAACAACATCATTGATGCAAAACCTTCCAGCTATGAAGAAGTAATCAAGAAGAAAGGGAAGACCAGTTCAAGAAGAATGATGTCTAGGATGCAGTATCGATACATGAAGGGAAGTTCGTAGTTCCATCATGCAATATATGGAAACATTGTGGGATACAGGGCATATACTATGAAGAGACATTTGCAGCCAATGGGAGTTGAGACACATGGTAGGAATAATCATGTGTGCAAATGAAAGAAGGCATTGTACGAGCTCAGAAAACACCCATGGGATAACACACACATGATGAGCTTGATGAAGATATTTACCTTTTCTACAAGGTTGAAGATGAAATCCTATACGCTAGATGGATACATAGAATATTAGTAGCATAGGAAGCTACTTGTCACTCCATTACATAATGTTTCATTTCATAGAGTACGGAAGATAGAGGGAGTATGATGCTCCGCTTCAGAGGGAGTGACTACAGAATATCCTAAGGTTCGACCTGGTATGACAGGGTGGATAGATTACTAATGACTCTAGGATTTATTGAGAGTAAAGAGGATTCCAACCTTTTCTCCAAGGTTGAAGGCTGAATACCATTGATGCTCCTGTTATATGTCGATGACTTGTTCCTAACTGAAAAGACGAACTCATTAAATTTGCAAGAAGAAGACTTACTACTCAGTTCAAGATAAAGGACTTGGGGATGATGCACTATGGTCTAGGCATGGACGTGTGGACAAGGGAAGTATGACGTACAGATCCTGAAGAGGTTCAGGATGATGTAATGCAATTCCATGACCACATGTATGGCATCGAACCTAAATCTATCAATCAGATCCAGTTGATGCCATGATGTATCGTCAGATGATTTATTTCTTGATGTACCTGATGAATACGAGACCAGATATTTCCTTTGTTGTGAACACATTGAGACATGTTCACCTGATGGTTTCAAAGCATATTTTGAGGTACCTGAAGGGTATAGTTGATTATGGGATCAAGTATGAGGTAAATTAGAAGATTAACCTAGAGGGTTATATTGATTCGGATTGGGCAGGAAGTGCCATCGATAGGAAGAGCACTTTGGGATGTTGCTTCAGTATGGGATCAGGTGGGATCTCTTGGTTTAGTAGGAATCAATCTTATGTGGCACTGAGTACAGCTGAAGTAGAGTATGTCGTAACTTGTTCAGCTAGTTGTGAGGCAGTATGGTTGAGGAAGCTACTGTCTGATTTATATGATGTCCAATTAGATGCTACTTGTATATATTGTGACAACCAGAGTTGTGTGATGTTGTCAGAGAACCTAGTGTTCCATGACAATTCGAAGCATATCAAGATCAAGTATCACTATATCAAGGATATGGTGCAGAGAGGGGCAGTGAAGCTCTAGTATGTTGCGATGGATGAACAGATAGCTGATGTGTTGACGAATCCATTGGCCAAAGTGAAGCTTGAGTACTTCAAGGAGAATCTTTGTGTTCTCTAGATTGAGGTTCCTTTGAAAGGGAAGCGATGAGTCCATGAGCCATTCTGACATGGTGAGAGGATTAGGTTGCTTCCATGGTCAGATGTAAGGGCTGAGCCATTCTTTCATGGTGAGAGGATTGGTTCCTTCCATGTAAGATATGAGTGCAGAGACACTATGATATGACTGTAGGATTGGTTCATACATGATCAGATATAAGCACTAATTTCCATTCTCTGAATGGAGGTACCTGGTCAGTTACTAGGAATACTCAGTCTAGGATTGAGGGCCATTCTAATATGACTATTGGATGTAGTCTCACATGATCAGATATAAGTGCAGGGCCATTCTGATGTGTTTGATGGATGTGTTCCCACTTGGTCAAATATAAGGGATGATACCATTCTCTGGGAGAATGGAGGCACCTGGTCAGTTACCAGGAATCCTTAGTCTGGGACTAAGAGCCATTCTAACATGGTGAGAGGATTAAGTTCCTTCCATGGTTAGATGTAAGGGTTGTACCATTCTGACATGGTGAGAGGATTAAGTTCCTTCCATGGTGAAATGTAAGGGCTGGGCCATTCTGACATGGTGAGAGGATTAAGTTCCTTCCATGGTTACATGTAAGGGCTGGTCCATTCTAACATGTTGAGAGGATTAGGTTCCTTCTATGGTCAGATGTGAGGGCTTGGCCATTCTGACATGGTGGTGGATGTGTTCCTCTCATGGTCAGATGTGAGTGCTAGGCATGCCTTTCTGACGAGTTAAGGTTATATGTAAGTGCTAGGTGAGCCATTCTAACTTAGGGTTAGATATAAGCATTGAAGAAGACCTACATGGAGTCTAGGCCTACAACCAGCATGAAAAAGGGCTGGCTCTATAGAACTTCCTATGATGAGAAGAATAATGAGATAGCACCTGTGATGATGACCCAATGATGATCCATATCGAGTGATGATCCAGATCAAGTGATGATGATTCAGTAGTAATGATCCATATCAAGTGATGATCTAGATCTAGCGATGATGATCCAACAGTGATGATCCAACAGTGATGATCCAATCGAGTGATGATCTAGATCCAATGATGATGATCCAGATTGAGTGATCATTTAGATCCAGATGAAGATAACTTGAAGATGAATATGACCTAAAGATGAATATGACTTGAATATGACAATAACTTGATGATGATCCTCATGATACAGAGAAGAAGACTTGTGCTGATAAATTGTGTCGAAAGAATACCTTCCTAGTTAAGAGGGAGTGTTGATGTATTTGTAACTTCGGAATGTATTCACCTATATATATTATGTATTGTACCTTGATGTTTATTCTGGGAAGTGTCTATAATGTATTGAAGTCATGTCATGCCCCGATGTTCCTATTGGGATATTCAATAATGTAAAAAATGCATGTCAAGTCATTGTGGGTAACCCTCCTATTGTTCAATGGTTAAAGTCCCCGCAGTTGTGGGGACCTAGGGTTATTAGAATATCCTAGAGAAGTAGACCCTAGGTTAGTTATTTTAAGTTGGGGAAATAGTCCCCACCATTGTGTTAAGGATAACCCTCCTTGTTGGTCGGAGGGGAAAATTCCCCACAAGTTGTGGGGAACAATCGTTATTAGACTCTCCTAGAGATGTCAGCTCTAGTAAGTAATTGTTAAGTGAGGCTGACATGTTGGAGTGGACATTAAGTGAATGAAAGAATATAAATAGNATCACTCATTGGGGCGCATGAGTCAGAGAGAGAAGTTGTTGGGACAAGAGAGAGACAACTGCTATCAGGAGATCATCTTTATGTTTTCAGGTTTTTACTTTTGGTGTTGATTATATCTCAAAGTAAGTTTAGGGGTTTTCTCCTTTGTGGTTTCCCCAAGGAAAATTATTTATGTCTCTTGTCTCTTGTGTTTATTGCTATGCATGTTATTCTCTCAGTTAAAGATCCTAAGATCATAATTCTAGCTTGAATGATAAAAATCTAACAGACCTACTTTTACATTTTCCAGTATTTCCTATCAGAGACAAAACCTTCAAGGGCCACAAATTTCTTAAACAAAAAAGGGTCTCGAAAGTCCTATGCTTTACAAAATATTGAACCTATCATGATGTAATTTGTACTCTTCTAATAAAAAAATATACCAATTGAAAATGAGACTTGACTGCTGCAATAGACCAATTGAAAGTTACCTCCTACAAAGAAAGAGGGGATTTTTTTGTTCTCTTGTATTGGTATTTAATCAGTAGTTTTGGAAACAGTGGTTCTAACACCTTCTCTGGTTTAGTTTTTTGTTCTTTTTATGTTTTCCACTTTTCATCTAGGTCTTTCCTTCCTTTTTTATATATTCCTCATTTTCGACCTCAGCTCACTACTCTATCATTGAGGCACATTTATTTATAATTTATGTATGTAGGTATTGGATGTGACCCACCTTTCTAGCATGCCTGTGTATTATGAATTTTAAAATTAAAAGGAAATGATCATGTAGGCTCAAGTTTACATATATATGTATGCATGCGTACATCCCTCTAAATGTGATAACCCATTCACTATAGTTTAAATTCATGGTTTTTAATGGGAATTTTGTGATACCATTTCACTGCAAATAATCCCCCTTTTATGGCCACCATATCACTTGCCATCCCTTAATTGTCTTCCCACGAATCTTAGATTACCTAATTTAAATCTATGATGAGATGTGAAATCAATTATCGCCATGTTTTTTCCAGTTTTTTAAGTAATGTTTGTGAGAATTTTGATCTACATAAATATCTAGGAGCCTCATAGAAACTCACAAATCGAATTTGATACAAAACCAACAAAACACCATTAAAAGAGAAGCAATTTACAAATGCAATGTCAACAGAAACAGGTTATTATTTGACTATATAACATAAAAAAACATGTTATTAATAGGTTTATATTACATCAGAAGTGTTTTTTGAGTCTTAGGAATCCCAATGTGACTATACAAGTGAAATTGGCCAAATTGGCCTCAATCCCTCCTAGGTGGGCCAAACACGCTCCAAATTAGCCTAAATGGCCACAAATTGTTGTGTAGATGTGGCTGAGTTGACATGGGGAAATATTATCACTTTGTAATGTGTATGTGTGCAAAACTTGGTGGATGAGAGGCACTAGGTGGCATTAAATGCACCAAATCAGCCCAAAATTGGATAAAATCCATCTATAGCGCTCCTAGTCAACCAAAATGTCCATATTTAACGAATGGGAGTGCACCAGAAATGATGATGGTGAACATGTGGATGGTTGAATAATATTGAGTGCTCATGTGGGTGTGAATTCCACAATTTAACCGGTTATTGGTCCAACTAAGCACCCTAAGTCCAAACCATAGTGTAATAATGCACAAAATGCAATAAAATTGACTAAGGACTTAAAATAAGGTACTAAGGGTTTGGATTGCTGATATAACACCCTCCCTTAACCAAAAACTTAATATATCTCATAAAATGAAGGATGCCTTGGCAACAAAGGCTCAAGTCACCTCAATACATAAATCAGAAATTTTTGTCCATATGAAGTGAGGAAAAGAAGGAAAAACACATGGGACAAAACATTTCCTTAAGAATGGACATGGGGCTGAAACCTTCAAAAAATGGAAAAAATAACCATTCATCACTCACTCCAATCAAATATCTCAAATTAGTGAAGGTATTCTCTGTGAAATTATTGGTGAAAATGTCGCCAGTTTGCTCGGTGGATGAGAAATACTATAGTGAAATCACCCTGTGATGCACTAAGCCATGGATGTAGTGCATATGGATCTAAATATTATTTGTTCTCTTCCTCTGAAATGGATTAGTATATATTTTTATGGAATTTTTATTTTCCACCCAAATGCTAGTAGGAGAATCAATTGTGACACCAAATTCCTAAAGGATACCTTGCAACCAAACACACTATGTAGCTACATTGACTGCTTCCCTATACTCGGCCTCTACTGATGAAAGTGAAATTGTGTGAGGTTTATAAATTCAATAGAAAATGGGACCTTTATAAATCATAAATAAAAAACCTGAAGTTGATTTTTCTCCAGTGGGATCTCCAACCCAATCTAAATAAGAAAATCCAGCTAGTTGAAGTGAAGCACTAACTGAATAATGCACCCCGAAATTCTTTGTACCCTGGACATACTAAAGAATTATTTTTTCTCCATTCCAATGTAGCTCATGTGGATGGTGCATATTTATTTCTATATCACTTACAATCTAAGATAAATCTTTTCTTGTATGTGTAATATAGAGCAAGATTCCAACTAGTTTCTTGTAGAGTGTAAAATCTACCAATAGAGAATTGCCAAATTCACACAATTTGATGCCAGAAAGAAAGGGAGACTTGGATTCCTTACACTCAAGCATTTTAAACTTATTTATCAGGTCTGAAGCATAATTTGGTTGACTTATCATCATTCCCCTTTTAGTTTTCTCAATTTCCAAACCCAAAAATTGCCTTAGCAATCCTAGATTGGTCATGGCAAATTCACTATGTAAATATGACTTAATTGAACCAATTGAAGTGGTGAAACTCCCTGTAATTATAAGGTAATAAACATAGAGAAAAATAACCTGAAAAATACCATAATTTTTCTGCCAATATTCATTAGGATCTGATTTGCATCTTGTGAAACCAATAGAAAGCAAGAAAGCATCCATTTTAGCATACCAAACCTTGGGGGCTTGCTTGAGTTCATAGAGAAATTTATTCAGCCTATAAAAAAGTGAAGGATCCTCTTTGAAAAATTCAGGTTGATTCATGTTTATATATTACTATATCTTACCATGCAAAAATGCACTCTTTACAGCCATATGCTGCACTTGCCAACCCTTACTAGCTGCAATTGCTAGAACTAGTCTTATGGATTCCATTTTTGTAACCGGTGCAAAGGTATCAGTATAATACACACCATGTAATTGAGATTATACCTTATAAAATAATATGGATTTTTATTTCACATATGAACCATCAGCATAAATTTTGTTTTGAAACATTCACTTGCACTGAACAAGCTTCCTCTCGGGAGGAAGGGGAACCAATTCCCATGTCTCATTCTCTTGGAGAGAATGGAATTATTATTTCATTGTTTTTTTCCATATTGGGTCATGAAAAGCTTGATGATATGACTATGGATAATATATAATCAGAATATAACAGTTCTCAGCAAGAGAACCTTCACTTGCAATCGAAGCATTACTAGATTGAGATCTAGTCTTCCTAGGCTCTTGGGGATTTCCAGCCAATTCCCCTCCAGCTTGTATGATTTTTTCAGCACACATTGGAATTGATGATGAATAATATACACCAATTTCATATAAAACCATATCATATTCAGGAATATCATAAAAAACAGAGCATGAATCATCACTTACCTCATCAAATTGTTGAGGAGAAAAGCATTCCCCTAGTGCAAGCTCAAAATCTGGTATTGGTTCCTCTTCAAATTACACACCTCTCTCAAAAAAAGTATTGAGTGTGGAAGTTTCAAAGAGTTTGTAACATTTTTTATCCTCACCATACCCAACCATGATGTATTCCTTGCTTTGTGGCTGCAAGTCCTTCGTCTTTTCAGAAGGGATTTGAGCCCAAGCTCTTGATCCAAAAATTCTGAAATTTCAGACATTTGGTTTATGGCCAAACCATGCCTCGTAGGGAGTGTTTCATTTTAATTATTTGTGTAAGGATATATTATATATATGTGTAGAAAAATTAATGGCCTTATCCCATATCTTGGGACTTATATCCCTTTCTTCAATAATGCAAGTAGCCATGTCCTTGAGAGATCTATTTTTCCTCTCCGCCCCACAATTTTGTTGTGGTGTGTAAGGATTTGAATGTTGCATTTGGATGCCACATTCCTCACAAAGGTGATGCATGTTTTTTTTGACATACTCCTTCCCATTATCATTCCTAAGGATATTAATCTTATTCTCACTCCGATTCTCTACCAATGCATTCCAAATCTTTAATTGCTCAAACACTTCAGATTTTAATTTAAGGAAGTACACCCAGTAGAATATCGAGTAATCATCAATAAATGTAAGTACATACCTTGATAAACCATATGATGGAGTGGGTATAAGAACAGTTATATCTGAATGTACAAAATCAAGTGGTTTTGTGGGTCTCCTTTCCATCCCCTTCTCATAGCTCCACTCTGGATGCTTCCCAACTACACACCCAAGGCAAGCTCCATTTGATGATTTGATTTGTGGAAGTCCTTCCACCATCTCATCTCTGTGTACTGCTTCGAGGTACTTGTAGTTCATGTGACCAAACCTCTCATGCCATAGATTGGAATTCTCATTGGCATGTGATAGAAGATCTTGGTCATTAGAAGTAGGGAGGAAATTAGAAAATGTGTACATCCTCTCATGGTGGTATGCATACCCAACCACGACAACTTGGTTTGATTCGATTTATGAAATATCAACCAAGTCTGGAGTGAATGTCACTCTCTTTGATTCTATTGTATGGTTCATTTGATAGTAAAAATTCAAATTTTCTTCAAGGTATGGTACATACAACACATCACTTATGTAACCATTCTCTAAATCAATCCTACCAATCCCCTTGGTCTAGATTTCTGAATGATCCCTCATTTAAACTATTGGACCAGAATTCGAATGCATGGATGAGAAGAGATCTCTTTTGTATACCATGTGTAGTAGGGATTTCACCATAGCTACAGAGTATGAATGGCTCCCTTCCATATATAGGATGGAAGGGAAGGATTCCTGTAAGGTATGGAAGAAAAATAAACAGAAAATGTAAATAAATAAAAATGAAACCCCTGCACACAAGGGTAGGACTAAGCTCCATAACCCTGCATCAAAATTGTTAGAAACCAAAGAGCTACCTGCAAGCAATCAATGGATACCTGCAAAAAAATAATGTCAAAAAACAAAGAAAAAATAGAAAAATAGACAAGTATACCTTCACTAGTTGGAATTGGCCACCATGCCCTAGCTTGGAGAAGCACCTCTCAAAGGATGAGGAGCTTTGGCTCAATGGAGAAATGGAGGACAGGGAGGGTGAATGGCTAGAGAGGCAAATGGTCTCAAAGAAATCACACAAGAAACATAACAATAGGGAGAGAAGGAGTGAGTTGAGAGTGACCCCCACCCCTCTATTTATACGTTTTATTAATATTTTTAGGGTTTTAAGCTCCTGGTTGTAGCCTTAGCCTCTTTTTTGCACTTTTATCCCCTTTCGATCAATATTTAGCTATTTTGGGTGTTTTAAGTTCCTTTGAGAGGGTTTAGCCCCTTTTTGGAGGCTTTAGCCCCTATGAGAGCTATTTTGGCTCTTTTTAGGGGTTTTAAATCCATTTTTCATATTTTTAATCCTTCTTGAGGGTGTGGGGGTCAAATGGGGTCAAATGAGGGTCATACATGGATGTCTTTAGGTGGTGTAGGTCATGTCGAGATCATTGTAGGATTTTTTTGGGTTAACAGATTTCCCCCTGATGTGTGAGGGTAGGAGCTTATCATATGGCTGATGGACATCATAGGATTTTATGGGGAGAGGTGGTGCTTCCTGGGCTGGGGCATGGTGGCTTTTGGTTTTTGTATTAATGTGGTTACCATCAATGGGTGAGATACAAATAATGTGTAACATGTATATGGACAATTCGGGCATCCCCATGCTTGTAACAATGTCAAAAAGAATCATGCGATCAAAGATCTAGAATACAAGAGCAGGGATGATTTTAAGGAACCATACTTATTTAAAAGTGTATAAATGTTGGCGAATATTACCAATTCTTAAAACAACAACTATAAAATGATTGGCGATATTTTTAAATAAATATTTTAATTTCCAAGGATTTTATATCGTTTATATAATAATTTGGCGATTTTTGGGGTGAAAATTTTTTACCTCATCGAAATTGGACAAAAGAGGGCTTCAAAAAATGCAAAATGGTGAATGTTTTTTGGGAGAAAAACATGGAAAAATAGCCCATTGGGCTAAAATTCACCCCTAAAATCATCCCTGTACAAGAGTCAATCATATACAACTGGTGCTACATAATGGTTGCCTTGATTAGAGGCTGAGTACAATACTGATCTGAAGAAATGATACATTGGACCCATGGCATTCTCATGGAATGCTATATCTTCATAACTGATGAGCTATCGAATCTAGGATGGTACATAACTATGGGGACTTATTGACGGAGATTCAGAGTCTTCGTGGTACACTATGCTGCATCAATCACGAATCTATATAGAAGCACTGTTGGGGCTTCTGAACATTGTCTCCAATGAAACCTAGAAATCACAAGGGACATGAACTTGTTTGGGTAACGTAATAGACTCACCAAAGTGATAGATTTAGGTGACAACCAGGGTCTTCGACCAAATACTGCATGGACCAATACCCTGTATGAATCTTGATGGTGCAATGATGTAGTTGAAGTCAAGAACGTGAGACACAACTAGCCTGAGAGACACTAAGGAATCCTCTCAAGTGGTCCAAGGAACTCATCAATGAGGTTAATGAAACTAGGATATAGGGACCTCTGGGTCTATCCTCTGGAATAGATGTGTTGTCATCGACAGAGGGAGACCTACAACTATCCAAGGCAATGGTGTTTCCTTGACCAAAAGCGTGAGGGAGATAAACGAAGGATGTGAGACAATTTGAGGACTGGCCCACTCAATCGGGTGGGCAAGGGGGGGGGAGGGGGGGGGTTGAATAGGGGCAGGTAATCATGGTGGAATCAAACTTCCTTTGCTCAGAGTATGATGGTAGGGTGGACTAGGCAGTAAATGAAACTAACTCAAGGGAAAGGGATCATAGCTGTAATACTGGGAATGTAACTATAGATGGGAAATACTTGGGGGAGGTAGACACTTTTGATATTGATGGAAATCCAAGGAATACACATCACAGAGTACTATGAATAAAGGTGACCCAAAGTGGGAATGCTGCCAAACTGTTTTATGTGGGATGGTGTCTAAAGACACTGTTGTGCTACGATCTCATGGATTTTTAGTGATCCTGTTGCAGCTGCAACTATTTTCCCAATTTTTTTAAATTTTGGACCGTCCTTTTAATTTTTTATCTTACCTAAAATCGTTTGGCTCCATGAACTCTATTTTTGTTTTCCCTCTATTACAAGTTTGGATTGTTTTGAGGTCAACTGTTTTTCATGCTTTTCCGAAAATTGCTTATGTCTGAAACTACTTTGGGTTGTGGTTTTGAAGTTTGATTTGAAATTGTTGTCCTTTGATCCGTGATTTCTTCCTTTGATATCAGAAGTTTATTTCTCGTTTTTGCCATTGTTTCGGAGGGGAAACAAACTTTTTCATCACTTCCCAGCCGAAATTATTTTGGAACTCAACTTTTAGTTTGGTTGTTCAGAGGTCATTTAAGCAATGCATTGGAGCCATATTTCCCTACAGAGCCTCCATTGCGGAAGCTGAACGATGAATGTTCTAACTGATAGCTTTGACTTTTTCGATGCCTTGATGTTTTTATTTTGACTTGCTTTGCATTGTCGGAGGTTGGTTGAAGTTTGAGTCGGGGTTTTGATCTTTATAACGTCAGTGTTTTGGAGATGAGACCAACCTTTTAGACCACTACATAACCTTAGGTTTTCCAAACACTTAAAATTTTCATGACTTTGATCGAAGGTGGTAGTCTGATTGCTTTCCGCCATTGCGACTCCCGAGCGAACTAGATGTTTGTCATATAATTGCTCCACTCACCGATGTTTTGTTATGGTTTTTGATGTTGTGTTTTATTTGCCACGGAGCCCATAGTCTTTCCTTCTTCTTCCATTGCGGCTGCGTATTGCACTAACCACCCGACGTTTATGTCATTCCATCCGTCAACAGGGAGCTTTTCCGCCCAATGCTTTAGTATTTAATATTTCCGAGGCCGATAGACTTAATGGTCTCACAGAAATTGTTGTCCATTTGAAGCCCTCCATTGCAGATGTTAATTAAACTATCCTACTGATGCTTTAGTGATTTTCCCACTGGTGAAGTTTTTTCCCGCCTGTTCTGTGTGTGTTTTTACCCTATATGATGGGTGGCGGAGGCTTCATATTCTATCATTTTAAGGTTTTCGTGACAAGAACACAGTATAGGGCCTCATTTTGATGATCAGTTTTATTGTTAGTATGTTTTACATTTGTTGAAAAGATGCAGTCCGAATCAATGATGAATTTTGTTTTAACTGCAGGTGAATTTAGAATATTTTTTTAGATTACTGCTGCAAAGAAGACATAGCTGAAGGATAAGACAGAAGGAAGTTGGATGAAAAGTGATAGGCAGAGATGCTCTGAGATTAACAGAATCTTAAAAAGGACAAATAAAAGACAAAGAAGAACCGATAGCAACAGAGGCCCAGGCTTGGCAAAAGTTCATCAGTTACTGAGCTGGTCCCATTTTATGAAGTACTCATAAGTCTAAATCCAAAATGTAATGCATGATATGAATCATGAGCACTCATAAAAGGAAAAATTTGTGAGATTAAATGGTTGGGGGAGCCCAAAGGTTAGGTGGTTGGGGCATCCCAAGGGTTTTTCTGGTTTTGTTTAAATATAGGAAAGTTAGAGGGAATAGGGGATTTTTCCCTAGAAAACCTTGTGAACCACTTGTTGTAAGAGGAACTACTTCGTTTTACAATAATAAATTACAAATTTCTCCTATTGGAGAAGGTGCTGTGTGGAATGTCAAATGTGACTAAATGAATAATGTTGAAGGGGAACTATTTCATTTTCACCTGTGTTTCATTAACTGTGAGAGTGTTCTAACTTTCTGAACCTATGTTCTTATTTGAATGGTCTCTGGTTTATTCTGTGATAATTTCCACTATGAGTAATGGAGGTTTTTAACAATTGATGAGCCATCTTGTCATGTATATCTTTATTCATGTTTATGTTTTTTGATTCTAAGAAAATCTGTCTGTGATTTGTCTTAACATGTGAACAGTATTACATTACTCATGAATTAATATCTTGCTCCCTAGGGATAGCTTAGTTAGTGTTATTTTTTTTCTGTTGTGTGTGATTTAGATGTGAGAGAGTCTAAGATGAGAGGTAAGAACCTGCGCATCACATTGTGACCACTCCTTACATTCTGTATTGATATGCATCTTAGATAGGAACTTGCATATCATACTTAAAGTAAAAAATACAAAAATATATACAGTGGACTGGGCCGCAACCGATAAAACCCTTTGTTTTTGTTACTTGACCTATGGTAGCCAGACCGCAAACCGGATAGATTCCCTACACCAAATAGTCACGGGCTAGTTGGAAATGTTGACTAGGGAGAATCCCTTGCTGTTGTTGCCTATGAATTTCGAGGCCTTAACAATTTCTAGCACTAGAAGGAGGGCCACCAGTGCATGGTTGGCTAGGGAAATCCATTTCCTCAAAATAACTCCACTAGTGATAGTTTTGAAAGCAATTTTCCTGATCCTAATACTGAAGGGAATAAAGAACATTTGTTTTTTGTGGACAACCAAGTGGTAAATTATTTGAGAAGACACACATGGGCTTATGTAAAGAGTATTGTAGGATTACCCATTATCCCTGATTTACCCCGAAGAGAGTACAAGAAGAAAGACCATCCCATCTTGGAAGATTCAGTGTTTGTTGGAGATTTCAAAGAGTTAGTAGAAGTAGCATTACAGGAGGTTGTTCGGCATTTGGATCAAGTAGGCCCAAACACACCTTACTATTCACCTGTGCAGACTCCTGTTCCTTCACCTCCTCACTCTCCACCCAGACTCATGGTAGGCATAAATGCAAATCATCCACCCAACCCACCAAATCCACCATCGGCTTGGAAAGCCAGATAACCCTTGAACTTAACACCTCTGTTGCATGACTGACCTCAAGCTTTTGAAAAGATGCTACCCAAGTTTGATCCAAATGAGAACATGCTAGTAGATGACCATTTACAAAGTTTTTATTTGGCAGTAGAAGGATTAAGGGCTAGGGAGCATGAGGATGTAGTTTGTAGACTTTTTCCACACACCCTTATAGGAGCAACAGCATCATGGTATTTTGTTTTTCCTGCAAACTCTATCCCATACTGGGATACCTTTGAAAGGATTTTAAGAAGTAAGTATGCAACCCAAAAAACTCATGCCTCTCTCATGAAAGGACTGTGCGCCTTAAAAAAATAAAGAAAAGAGAAGGTGCACATTTTTACCCAAAGATTAGTAGCCTATCTTAAGAATTTTTCTGAAGCTGACAAACCCTCAAATAAAGTTCTAATTGAGTATTACACCTTAGCTCTAGGACTCGAGTTGGCCATGTTTTCCAAAATGAAGGCCAAACCTATGCTAGCAGATACTTATGAAGAAGCAGAGAGAGTATAGGCTGAAAAAGAAAGCATCGAATATTATCCTGAATGGTGAGGAGAAAAGAATGTTGGGAGGAAAGCTTTGTTATTTAGCAAGCCTAAAGAGGATCAATCACCAGATTTCGAAGGAATGGCAAAGATGATATAGAAGCTCTATAACAGAATCATAGACTTGGAAAAGGAAAAGGAAGCCCAAAAGTTCTATAATTCTTATTACAAGAAAAGGGAGGATAATAATCAACCCTAACCCCCTCCACACAGCCCTGCTTCTATGAACTTAATGGAGGTAGGAATGGATAACTTTTGCACTTTCCACAAACAACCCCATTCTAAAAATAATTGTCCTCAATGGATAAATTCAATGACGTTGGTTATGAGTCAGCTCTTGGATTCCAAATTAACTGAGGACAATGATGAAGAAGGGAAAGACAACAATAAATCAACAGAAAAATAGGAGGATGAGACCATGGTTTTATGGGATTGTGATTCTTTGTTTGATGCTGACGAAGAAAAGGATTTGATATACGAGGACATCTTGGAAACAAATGTAACAACAATAATCCAGGGGTTGATTAAGGAAAGAAGTCTTATGCTCCTGAAGATCAAGAGACTTCAAAATAATGTTAATAAATTTCAAAACAACTTCTCAAACAATAAAATTTCGAAACTTACCATCACCCGTCAAAATCCTAGAAATATCAACATGCCTACTAATCCCAATGAAGAAAAGATAAATAATGTTGAACCGAATCTCACAGGATATAATATGGATTATGACATTATGGAGGATATCAAAAAAGGTAAGGGATAACATCTGATTATTTGAAATGTGCAATGTGTTGTAGCAGAAAGAAAAGCTATTGAAATCACTTGAAGTATCAGAGGAGAGGATACCCACTGACAATCAGCCCCAAAAAGAATAAATTGCTGAAGTAAGAATCCACCTTTTCTCCTTACATTTGAAATTTTCAACCACAACATACATAACTTCCTAGTAGACTCGGGGGTATCAGTCAATGTCATGCCGCTGTCGGTCTGCAAAAAGATAAATGGATAACCTAAACCATCTACCTGGAGATTCATTCAGTTGGATAGAACGAATGTGAAGGTAATTGGGGAATTGGAGGATGTTCTCCTCCACTTATATTCAAATGATAAGGTATGTCAATTCATTGATATTGTGGTGGTTGACATACTGGAAGCCTATGGACCTGTTTTTAGCAGAGATTGGTCGGAAAAGCTGAACAGATATTTTTCCTCGGACTGGTCACATCTGTGGCTACCATATAAAGGAAGCCCAAATCAAATTAAATTTTTGAGGGAGACCCACATGAAACACAATGTTACTCAGTTCGAAGGTAAAAATGAACCAGTGGATTATGTTTTGGGAAATTACTTTATTGAGATAGAACCAGGAAACTATCAAGCGGAAGAAGCCAGTGATACATCAGACGCTTAGCCTGATCTCCTTCGATTCTCACAGACTGATGAAATCGATTGTAAAATAGTAGAATTAGCTGTAGATGTAGATTTTAATTCTCGCACAGTAGTTAGTGATTTTTGGACGCTTTTTGTTGATGGTTCTAAAACTTTAGAAAGGTCAGGAGCCGGCTATGTCCTGATTGACCCTAAGAAAAAAAAACATTTTCTTTAATGTAGGTTAGAGTTTGAATGTACCAATAACATAGCTGAATATGAAGCATTAGTTCATGGACTAAGAAAGGCAATTGAATTAAAGGAAAAAAATCTGAAAGTGTTTGGAGATTCTGAAATAATTGTAAAACAAATTCGAAATCAAATACATTACATTTATCCTCATTTAAAAGCTTATCAAAATGAAGTATGGGATTTACTTAAAGGTTTTAAGGAATTTAACATTGTATCAATTCCAAGACTTAAGAATGCAGCATCTGACTTATTGGCCATCTCAGCTGTGAGGCTTGTGCCCTCTAATAATTGATGCTCTGTTGAATTGCTTTTCAGGTCTTCAGTTCCAGATATGATTACCAATCTACGAATGTTCAATGATGATCACCAGATTATAGAATGCTTGAAAAATGACGATACTTTCAAAGGGGTGATTATTGATGACGAAGAACATCAAGCCGAGCTAAAATTCGATAATTTTATTCCTAAAGGATTCAAGACTTTAGAACGGATGTTTGATTTAAACGAGAAATTTAGAAGACCAGCAAATGTGAAGACTCATAGATCATCTCTACAGTTTGAGTTGATTAATTTGGGGGCTGAAATTGAGCCTAAATATGTGAATTTGGGAAAATGTTGTTCCCCAGGTGAAAGGAATAAGTTTATCAGTCTTTTCAAACAATACAAAGATGTTTTTTCCTGGACATATGAAGATATGAAGACATATTACACCAATATAATCCAACATGTTATCCCCTTCAGATTTAGAATCAAATTGTATCAGCAACCTTTAAGGAAAATGCATCCAAAATTAGAACCTTTGACTCAGAATGAAGTAAAGAAGCTGTTGGATGCTAGAATTATCTTCAAGGTTAGAAACTCAGAATGGGTTTCAAATTTGGTACTGGTAAGGAAGAAATCCAGATAAATTAGGCTATGTGTGCATTTCAAAAACTTAAATCGCGCCTCAGATAAAGACAATTATCCGGTCCCACCCATGGAATAGATATTGCAAATGGTTTCAAGTTATGAACTATTCTCTTTATTAGATGGATTCTCAGGCTACAATCAAGTATTAGTAGCTGAAGAAGACATACTTAAAATGACATTTAGAACTAGGTGGGGAACTTTTTCTTACAAAAGGATGCCCTTTGGACTCATAAATGCTAGAGCTACTTTCTAGAGGGATATGGACATAGATTTCTCTGGTCTGATTGGCCGCGGTGCCATAGTATACCTCAATGACATCATGATTTTCTCAAAGAAAAGAGAGGAATACGCATTTCATCTTAAGCAGATTTTGGAACGCTGCCGAAAATATGGTATCTCACTAAACCCCAAGAAGTGCATGTTTTCTGTTACAGAAGGTAAGTTGTTGGGCCATGTGGTGTCTAAGAAAGGGATCTCCATAGACCCAGAGAGAATCAAAGCTATCGAATAGATTCCTTTACCCCATAATAAAAAGGGCATGCAATCATTTATGGGGACAATAAATTTCATGCGAAGGTTTGTGCCAGATTTCTCTCAAATTGTTAAACCTTTGCAACAAATGGTAAAGCAAAGTGTACAATTCAAGTGGACTGATGTAGAGAAGAATGCATTTATTAAAATAAAGACAGTTGTTGTGCATGCACCCTCCCTCAAAAGTCCGGATTTTGAGAAAGACTTTATTTTGTACACTTTCGCATCTGATGATTCACTAGCAGCTGTGCTTACCCAGAAGGAAGATGGGGGAGATGAGCTCCCCATATCATTTATTAGCACTGGTATGCAAGGGGCCAAGTTTAATTACCCAGCTATGGATAAACAGGATTACGCAGTGTTCAAAGCGGAAAAATAGTTCAGACCATATATACTTAAGAACCAGACAAAAGTCATAGTTCCACACCCAGCTGTGAGGTCTCTTTTCGTACAAAAAGATTTAGGAGAAAGAAGAGGCAACTGGGTAACAGCTATATAGGAGTATGACCTTGAATTCAAGCCAGCCTCCATAGTTAAAGGGAAAGGATTGTGCAAAATGATGACTGAGAGTAAAGACAGTGACGAACATGACTGGGAAGATGAGGGTGAGTTACATTTGATGGATGTATGTTCTCTTTTCACAGCTCCGGACTCCTGGTATCGAGACCTTGTGCATTACCTTCAGGAGGGATTGTTACTGGAACATTGTAATTCTAAGCAAAGAAGAGAGTTGTGTCTTAAATCAGCCTCATATCAGATTGTTGAAGGAATATTATTCAGAAAGAATTATGATGGAGTTCTTCTTAGATGCTTAGAGAAAGAAGATGCGAAGAAGGTAATGATAGACTTACATGATGGGCCTGCTGGAGGACATTTCTCCAGAGATACAACAACACATAAAATTCTCAAATCTGGATACTATTGGCCCACACTATTCAAAGATGCACATGCCCATGTCAGAAAGTGCGACATCTGCCAAAGGTGTGGTGGAAGACAAGTTAAAGCAGCAGGGCCATTAAAGCCTGTAATGATAACAGAACCTTTTGAGCAGTGGGGGATGGACATAATCAGAGAGATAAAGCCAAATTATTCCTTGTAACACAAATATATTCTGATGGCAACCAACTACTTCACTTGTTGGGTCGAGGCCATTCCGTTGCGTAAAGTAAATGAAGATGCGGTCATGGATTTCTTGCAAGATCATATTATGACCAGGTTTGGAGTTCCAATTTATTTAGTTTTCGATAATGCTAATTACTTTTACTCAATTATATTAACTGCATTTTCTCATGAGAAAGGAATTAAGTTGCATTACTCTACAAATTACGATCCACAGGGAAATGGTTTGGCTGAATCTACGAACAAGAATCTGATTAGGATTTTAAAATAGATGGTGATAGAAAATTAGAGGAGTTGGCACTCAGCATTTCCAAATTCTCTTTGGGCTGATAGGTTGTTATAGCTCAAAATGACACATCTCTTCTTGTGACCACTTTCCCATGTTTCCGTCGCATGACGGCCCTTCATGAAAGTCATTGAAAGTCACTGAAAAAACACCTATCTTGGAGGACCCATATCTTGAGTTTTGTAATTCCATTTGACATCATCTCCACACCATTGGAAGGGTATTTTAGTTAGCTAAAACTTTCTAGAAGACACCAAAGTCTGAAAATGCCCAAAAATACCCTAAAAATGCATTTTTTTTGCATTCACGATTTTTCCTTAAGAAAAACCCACGAATGTGCCTCTTAGCATTTAAACATTAAAACATGAGTTAATTGGAGATTAGTTAAGTCATTTAACTTAATTTATTTAACTGCTGTAACTTCTCCAACCTTCAAAACTACCTTATTTCACCCATATAAATAGAGGTAGGGAGGTCCATGAAAGGGGACTTGAATTTCTGCATTGTTATGCTGGAGGAATCGGGACTCTCTTTGCCCACACCTTTGCCCTGGAGGTCTTCCCCTTGTGTTGCAGAGCTTGGAGGCTGAGTTCTTTGGAGAATAGAAGCAGCAGAACCAGATCAAGGTTTCGTGAGGTGCCAAACTTGAAGAGAAGTTATATTTGTACTTGTTTTCAAGATTAATAAAGATGTGATGTCCTTGTTCTTCCCAAATCATTGTTCAATGTGTGATTGAATCTCTGTTTATGATCATATGATGATGTTATTAATATCATTAGTTCATGTTTATTTAATTATCATTGTCTTATATGTGGTCATAATGGTTTGAGGAAGGTATAACTTGTTTTGCAGGTCTCTTGGAGCAAGAGGAGCAAGAAGAGGATTGAAGAGAAAGCTTGGACCAGCCTTCAGTTAGTCAGGTGTGGACCTTTCTCATCTCTGAATCTTGCTTATATATGCTTGCTGAACATTGTGCATCTCTCTTTCAACCCCAGTATGTTTATGGCCTCTTAAGCCATAGCCATAGGATACTTTCCTTTACAACAGAACTGGCGACTCCGGTGGGGACTAGCCTTGTCTGTTTGGGGTTTTTCTCTTGATTTCTTTCAGCCTTTTGCATTGTTTCAGGTCTTTCTTGCCACTTAGGAACACCTTATAAGTCTAATAGCACAACTTCCCCTACCTCCTTAAGGAAGTTTGTTGATCTTTTTTGGGATTTTTTGCCCTATTCGCGAGTTGCTCTTCTGAACAGTCGCGAATACAAGCTTACATTCGCGGGTTGTTGCACTGAACAGTCGCGAGTCATTCATGAGTTGCGCTTATAGACAGTCGCAAATATACCTGGAAGTTAGGATTTTTTAAGTCAAGTTTTTTGCTTGTTCCCTTCTTCTGGGTAATCCCTGTTTGTGAGTGGATGTTCTTTATGAATGTTGTAGCTTGTATGAAGACCTTTGCTAATCACACTTTTTGCTTTTTTGAAAGCCTTGGTTGTTCTTTATCTATGTGGTAAGCCCCTTTTTATAGCTTTAGGATTTGTTTTTTGCTCTTGCCCCCTACTACCTTTGCTTGATTTGATGTTTTTGGCTTATGTTTCTAATCAGCCTCTGTTAGTGGCCTTTGTTTGATTTCAGAAGTTTGTTGGTGTTGGTTTCCTTCTCCTTTTGTTAGTTAACTTCACCTTGCCAAACTTGTTGACTTGCCTCTTATGCAAGCCTTCCTTCCAAGTAGAGTTTATGCTGACTTTAGTTCGGTCTAAATTTTGTTGGGTGGTTGTATAGCAGAGATCCTTTTGCTTTGTTCTTGTTATCTGCATACTTTTGTTTGTAGGTAGTTTTCTTTTGCACTTATAAAATAAAATTAAAAAGAAATTGTTTTTGTTGCTTTCCCCCTACCTCTTTCTTTGGTTTGACCTTGTAGGACAAGGTACTGAGCAGCCTTTGTTTGTAGGTTTAGATTGATACTTGGGACTTCTTGGCCTTTGTTTATGTTAGTCTTTATGCTCAGTCTTTTCATTCTAAAGTTGTTGGCTTGTTTATCTTTGTGAGCCTTCCTTTCAAGAGAGGTTTATATTCAACTTTAGGGAGACCTAGGGTTTGTTTTTGGGGAGTAGAGTAGTTGTCTATTTGCTTTGCTTACAGTACTTGTTTGCATTAGTTCATAGGCTGAGTTTTCCTTTTGAATTTATAAAAGAAAAATACAAAAACATATGTTTGCTTTATATGCATGTAGATTAGGGTCTTAGTCTAGATTGCATAGCATATCTTTGTTCTTGGAAAAATATAAAAAGAATTTTGTTCTTTTTGGCTTTCAAGTTTCTATTTGAAAAAGAATTATAAAGAGAATAGTTTTTTCTTTTTGCATTTCATTTCTCTTTGCTTAGTCCTTTGTTTCAAATTTTGAGTCAAAACACCATATAAGTTTCATGCCATTTACCCTCTGACTAAAAACAGCCCTTAAAATAAACGATATAATTTTAAAAATTTACTAGTAAGTTTTATTTTAGAGGGTCATACACCAACTAGCTTAGGATAGACTTGTGGGTTAGGGAGTTTCAACTCCCCACAAGTGTTAAATTTCAGACGTAGTTGTCCTATCACTAGGTAAATCCTTGATTCTATCACTGTATCTGGGAAGCTCCTCTCAAACGGGAGTTAAGCACAAGGCCGCGTGGAGGCTTGGACAGAGGAGATAACCCTCCAAATCCTTGTCAAAGTGTAACTAAATACTTTTGTGCATCTGGGGATTCTTTCCTAGATAGAGTTTCGGGCTCAGCTACCCTACCCATGCGTACGAGTTCGGCTTGCGACTGTCACCCCAGACTGTTGGTATATTCAAGGTAGCCTTTAGTCTCTTGACATCTAGGGTTCATACACAGGTAAACTGGAAGGTTATTTCTGGTTGACCGTGGACGGGCTTGGAAGGTAACCCCGGTAGAAAGTGTGGGAGGGCGGTGGGTGATTCCTCTTCTTGTGCCTAAGAACATCTACACGAGATGCCAAGTAACTGTCTATCAGCTTTCTTCTGGAAAGTGCATCTTATACCCGTTTTTCTGTTTGGGCTTTAGGAATTTTTAGTGAGTGCTGTGTGGTTTGTCTATACTTAGTGGGCCTTTAGGTGTCTGCTTTGTAATTTTGGTTGACCATCAACCTCAGACTTTGTCTCTTGTTTTGAAACTATGGCTAGGACCCCTTCGAACACCAACCAAGAGATCCCCATGATGGGAGCTCCTTGTCCTATTCCTCTCACAGGGAATGTTGGTGTTCCCTTGATGGCCACCTTGAATCTTCTGGGATTCACCCTAGGGCTACCGATGTGGTTGTTTTCCACTCCAACTGTCATGAATTCTCCTGATGCTTCTCAAGTAAGCTCCTTATATCAAGGGCATCAAAATACTGCTTCCCCTTCACCTGTAGTTAATTCTCCTCCTCCTTCTACCTCATGCGGTGAAAGTACTGATACTAGTAACCGACAGTCTAAAAGGAGTAAAAGAAGGAGGAATAGGAAGAAAGCACATAAGCAAGGGGGCACCCGTTCAACCTCTTCAAGTCAAGTTGAACCTCACCACCCAGCCTCGATTGTTCAGGCTGGGGGCACCCATCCAACCTCTGTGGGTCATGTTGGATCTAGTCACTCAACCTCTGGTGTTCACGTTGAGTGCACCCGTTCAACCTCTGGTTTTCAAGTTGAACCTTCCTATCCAAACTCTGTTGTTCATGTTGGAGCTATCCATCCAGCCTCTGGTGATCAAGCTGGTGGGATCCTTCCAACCTTTTCAGGTCATGTCGGATCTGGTCACTCAGCCTCTGGTGTTCACATTGAGTACACTGGTTCAACCTCTGGTGTTCAAGTTGAACCTCCCCATCCAACCTCTGTTGTTCACGTTGGATCCGTTCACCCAGCCTCTGTTGATCAAGCTGGGGGCACACACCCAACTACTGCAAAGCATGTTGATCCTAACCATTCAACCTCTGTTGTTCATGTTAATGGTGCCTGTCCAACCTCTACAAGTCATGTTGGACCCAGTCTCTCAACCTCTGCCAGGCACGCTGAGGGCAGTCTCTCAGCCTCCGTACTTCACGCTGGAGACAATTCGTCAACCACTATGAGTCATGTTGACACTGTTGACAAGTCTACCCGTTCAAAACACAAGCTCAAGTTTCCTTGTAAGCTTTGTGAGGGAGACCACCTTACTTATAAATGCCATTCTATTGCGGAGGTGCGAAGATTTTGGATTCATGGTCATCCCATTTTTGAACATTCTGGAGTCTCTCAACAACCAGCCTCTCTTAGTGAGGTTGGACCCAGTCATCCGGCCTCTATTGTTCATGCTGGGGGAAAAATATTAGCCTCTGCAAGTCATGCTAAGAGAAAACAATCATCCACTACTAGTCATGTTGACACAGTTGAGAAAACTGGTCGTTCGAAGCATCATCTTAAGTTCCCTTGTGTGCTATGCAAGGGAGATCACCTTACTCATCTGTGCCCTGCTATCCCAGAGGTGCGAAGAGTGTGGTCCAAGACTCAGGGATTTCATTCTTCTGAACACCCTATAGTTTCTCAACATCCTACTCAACCTTTGGTTGATCAAGTGGTCGAACAAATCTCAGATTTGGTTGATCCCACTCTTCTTTCGAAGAGTGCTCCTCACATGATTGAACCAATGTCATCTTTGGTCAATCCCACTCTCCTTTCGGAGAGTGATCCTAATGTGATTGCACCAATGTCATATTTGGTCAATCCTACTCTCCCTTCGGAGAGTGACTTTCACCAAGCGGTTGAATCGATTCCAGTATCCACCAATCCCACTCTTCCTTTGGAGAGTGATGTGTCTACTAGTCACATTTTCTTCATTGCTAGTTCAGAAATTACTGAACAAGGGGGCACTGAACTCGCTTCGGATCAACCCCCACCAAGCTCTCAGATTGCTTCCTTTGATTGGAATAGCCTAGTTGAGCCGCGCCTTCCTTCCCATGCACCTTTCCAGATAAAGGTCAAAGTTGAACCCTATATGATTGCTCGTTGTATTGTTGATGAAGGGGCCTCAGTTAGTATTTTGTTTTCTTGTGCTTGGCGAGGTATGGGATCTCCCAGCCTTGTGTCGACTGCTAGTCAGTTACTAGCATTTGATAGAAGAACTTGTGTAGCCTTGGGAATTCTTGCTCAAACTCCTAATACTTTGGGTGGGAAGACCGTTTTAGTTGACTTCATGGTGATAGAAGACCCCTTGGACTTTAATATGCTCCTTGGATGTGATTATGTCTATGCCATGCAAGCTGTGGTGTCAACATTCTTTCATGTGATGTACTTTAATCATGGCAAAGAAATTTTCACTATTGATCAGTTGGATTTTCTTGATCCGTCTCCTGACCCAACCAAAGACCAAGTATTTCCTTTATTGGTTCCCAGTGTTTCTGTAGACACCACCCCACCACAGGTGAACTATGTGGCCTCTTGTCCTTTATGTTCAATTGCTACTGAGAAGTGGCCTCTGTTTTCATGCTTACCTTCTTGGGACTTGGTCCCAGCAGTTGAACGGGTGAGTCATCCTATACAGACTGTAGAGCCTTCTCTCCACTCTGTTGATCCATTTGAAAGTTTAGATATGTGTCCTATCTCAGATGATTTCCTTCCTTTGGATGAAGTTTTCCTAGAGTCTTTGATACAGTCTGACCTTCTTTTGGATGTTGGTTCAGTTGTGACTAAGTCCAACCCTGATTTGCCTAGTAAGCCTGACCTTTCTTCTTATGTTGGTCTTGTTGAGTTTTTTGACTCTTCCTTTGAAAAGCAAGTCAGTGATCCTAATGAGTTTGATTTTTCTTATGAATTTTTCGACTCCTTGGATATTGAGTGTGTTCCTACAGACTCTATCCCCCTTGTTGATTTTTTCTCACCTTCTGAGGTTGATCTTACTGATTATAAACCCTCGAGCCTTGGTGCTATAGAATCTTCTTCGATTGATTCTGCATTGACTTTACCTTTTATAGAAGATAGAAAAGTCACATGTGTTTCTTCTAAAGTGACCCACATTGGATCTTTTCTTCTGAATATGATCCTGATGTTGTTGTTTCTTGGAGACAGGATTTGTAGTTGGATTCACAACTGTTTACTGGTCTCACCTTGTTGTTCAAGCTGTAATTGCATTTGCATGTGCCCTGCTCGCGCTTATGAGCCTGATGCCGGCTTCCACGCTTTTAGCTCGTTGTATAAGCCCTTATCTTTGTTCTCATTATCGCCCAGCCTTGTATCATTTTTCCTTTGCAACTTGACACCCTTTACCTTGAGGAGACATTCCCCGAGTGTTCTTATCTTGCTCACTTTTCTTGCATTATGCATAGGTTTGTTCCTTGCACTTGGAACTAGTTTCGCCTGTCTATGACACTCGTCTCCTTGCATTTAGAGCATTCTTTCTGCTCTCCTTCGAGCTCATTAAAAACAGTAAGGAGGCCGTGAGTTGACTTTTCCAGACTCGTTAAAACTTCACGAGAAAGACTTTGAGTTTCTTTAGGCCCAAGTCTGACTCCTCAAAATAGACTTGACTGCCGAGTAAACTTGTCCATTCAGAATCGTTAAGAATATGTGAATGGGCATCCGCATTGGTGATAGGTTATCTCTTTCTCGGACCATGTGGAATAGTACGAGAAAGGATCACTCTCTTTTCTACTGAATTGAGAAGAGTATTCTCAGGCATAGGTTTATCTCTTTTCTGGACCTGAGGGACTAAACTTACGGAAAAGTAACCCTCGGTATGAGCTTAGTTTTCTCTTTTTCGTGCTCTGGACCAAAACATGAAAAGGATTCTGAGTGTACTTTATGTCTTTGTCATGCTCGTTAAACGCTAAAGAACAAAGCATCAATTTTATTGTTGTAAGCCCCATTTCTCGTAATCAAATGGATCTTTCCGAGTGATATTGCCTTCCTTCACACTCGTAAAACTCAGGCTATATGCTGCTTTTGAAGG
>LPNX010411237.1:164874-290595 GCA_001517045.1 Pseudotsuga menziesii
CTATTCAAGGATTAAACCTTTGTCGACCATTTTGCAGTTTCCTTGACCTTTTGTGTCGGCCATTCCCTGGTATCAGTTCATTACATCATGTCTTCAGCGGTCCTTTTTGTGAAATTCAGATCCAATTAGTCTTTGACTTACCTCGTGTTGGATGATGAAGGATGCCTTAATGCCTTCCTTCCAATAGATCTCTTCCTATTGACTGCAACACATCTTGCTCTGGGAACGAGATTTAGAGTTTTATGACAGTACCTTGGGAATTGTTGTCCTCAATGGCAATTTCCCTCGCTATTGAGCAGTGGAAATACCTTAATGTCTCCTACTCGATGGATTCTTCAAGTGTTTGACTTCAAGTCCTTGTAATCACACTTGTTACAATGTACTAGGTACCTTGGGAACCATTTTCATTAATGGTGGTTTCCCTCGCGTTTGTTAACGGTTTTCATTATTGACCGGTAATCAAATGGTTTCCTCCATGTTCGACTTCAGCTCCTTTATTTTCGCATGGTTAGGATTCGTACCTTTTTTGGGCGGTTTGGATTGAAGACCTTGGGGCTGACAGTAGCATTGTCATTTTTGCTATTGCTCAAGTTGCACAAGACCTTGTTATACTTTATATGACATTTTGCTAAGACATAGATCCACCTTGTATTTTTGTGGCTATGATAGATTGTTGAGTATGGATCCACCTTGTTCATTTGTGGCCATGACTCCTTTAGATTTGATATGGCGCATTTTTGCATATTGAGTGACCATGATAGTTTCATCAGTTATACATATGTTGGATCCGCCTATATATTTATGGCGATGTTTTGTATATGGACATGTATGTCCCAGAGATCAGTTTTTTTGACATTTATCTCTCTTACAGGTACCTTTGTTCGAGCCTTTCGATCTTGGATTCTCTGCTCTCTCCATACTCAGTTGTTTCCTTTATAATGTATTTCACCTATCATCTTCCCCTCTAACCTCACACATTAGGGGGCATCTGTTATAGCTCAAAATGACACATCTCTGCCTGTGACCACTTTCCCATGTTTTCGTCGCATGACGGCCCTTCATGAAAGTCATTGAAAGTCACTGAAAAAACACCTATCTTGGAGGACCCATATATTGAGTTTTGTAACTCCGTTTGACCTTATCTCCACACCCTTGGAAATGTATTTTAGTTAGCTAAAACTTTCTAGAAGACACTAAAGTCTGAAAATGCCCATAAATACCCTAAAAATGCGTTTTTTTTCCATTCGCGGTTTTTCCTTAAGAAAAACCCACGAATGTGCCTCTTAGCATTTAAACATTAAAACATGAGTTAATTGGAGATTAGTTAAGTCATTTAACTTAATTTATTTAACTGCTGTAACTTCTTCAACCTTCAAAACTACCTTATTTCACCCATATAAATAGAGGTAGGGAGGTCCATGAAAGGGGACTTGGATTTCTGCATTGTTATGCTGGAGGAATCGGGACTCTCTTTTCCCACACCTTTTCCCTGGAGGTCTTCCCCTTGTGTTGAAGAGCTTGGAGGCTGAGTTCTTTGGAGAAGAGAAGCAGCAGAACCAGATCAAGGTTTCATGAGGTGCCAAACTTGAAGAGAAGGTATATTTGTACTTGTTTTCAATATTAATAAAGATGTGATGTCCTTCTTCTTCCCAAATCATTGTTCAATGTGTGATTGAATCTCTGTTTATGATCATATGATGATGTTATTCAGATCATTAGTTCATGTTTATTTTATTATCATTGTCTTATATGTGTTCATAATGGGTTGAGGAAGGTATAACTTGTTTTGCAGGTCTCTTGGAGCGAGAGGAGCAAGAAGAGGATTGAAGAGAAAGCTTGGACCAGCCTTCAGTTAGTCAGGTGTGGACCTTTCTCATCTCTGAATCTTGCTTATATATGCTTTCTGAACATTGTGCATCTCTCTTTCAACCCTAGTACATTGATGGCCTCTTAAACCCTAGCCATAGGATACTTTCCTTTACAACATAGGGTAACCCTCAAGACTTTGTTAGGTGTTTCATCGTATACCCTTGTTTATGGAAAAGAGGCCATTCTACCCCCCAATATCATGCTACCCTCTTCCATAATGGCTCAGGAATCTAGAGGATCAGATAATGAAGTATTGCAAATGAGGATACATAATATTTTGAAGGCAGAAGAGTCTAGATCCAAGGCCAAAGAACATTTTAAACAACAACAGGAGATAGTAAAGAGATGGTTTGATAAACACAAAGCTGGAACTAAATATTTGGAGATGGGAGATTTGGTTCTCAAATGGGACAACCCCCATGATGAGAAAGGAAAACACATGAAATTTCAACAGTTATGGGTAGGCCCTTTCCAGATTGTGGCAAAACTTGGCCCCTCAACCTATAAATTGCAAGATTTACAGGGGTGGGAAGAGAACTTACCAGTAAATGGTTTAGTTCTCAAACCTTATTTTTTTTTAGTTTTGTTTTTGTTATTTGTTTTGTACATAAATAATTTGCTTTGTTTGTTTTTTTATCTTTGATTTATTTTATGTCTGTTTGGTTTAGTTAGATTTTGGTTGATTTCAATAAAAAGAGGCAAATTTTTGGTTGCATGGAGAGCATCAGAATTATGGATTGACTAAAATTCTTGATTATAATACTGTGTACAATTGTTTTATCTAAAAGAATTTCTCCTAGTTTAACAGTTTTCCTAAATGGCTATGAACACACTAAAGTCCTACTTAATCCTTGTAAAATAACTCAAGTTCAAAAGTATGGAATACTCTTTCAAGGCTCCATCCATCTCACATGAAAAATTTCCTAGGGGGTGACATCAAAAGACCCACGGAAAGGATGTAGGGTAAACAATATATTATATATAAATGATCCCATGCCAAGAATTGAAAGCCAAAAGCTAGACAAGAGTCAAAAACTCCTATGAAAGAAATAGGTACCAAAATAAAGTACTGAACCATATCAGTACTAAATTGCCAAAAGTTCTTCTCCATCTGTGAACTGAAAGTTAAATACATCTCTCACACAAAAGGACACTATGGATAGAGGAGCCTGAATAAAAATTTAGAAAGAAAGGCATGCAGGAGGACTCATATGCAAAGGACAAAATTCCAAAAGCACAAACAGTGCAAAATGGCATGGGAATGAGGAACAAATGAATATTTCTGTTTACCATATGTTACAATCCTATGGTGTCCAAGCTAGAAGCTACCCAAAGACAGAGGTAATAAATGAAACTCATCTTCCTGCCCTCAAAAGAGTTATCTTGACTTGGAAAACTTGGTTTCCATTCTCCTAAATTGGACTATCATCAATGATTAAAAGTACATATATTTTCCATTTGGGAAATCTAGACATCTAGAAGGATTCAATATGTTTGTTTTATCGTTAAATAATTTGCTACTTAAGGAATAAATTGTCCAGAGATCTAGGTTCACTAGGTAGTCACCAATTGTTGCAGCTGCAACTGTTTTCCCAATTTTTTCAAATTTTGGACCCTCCTTTTAATTTTTATCTTACCTAAAATCATTTGGCTCCATGAACTCTGTTTTGTTTTCCCTCTGTTACAAATTTGGATTGTTTTGAGGTCAACTGTTTTTCTTGCTTTTCCAAAAATTGCTTATGTCTGAAATTGATTTGGGTTGTGGTTATGAAGTTTGATTTGAAATTATTGTCCTTTGATCTGTAATTTTGTCCTTTGATATCAGAAGTTTATTTCTCATTTTCATCACTGTTTCAAGGGGGAAACAAAAATTTTCATCACTGCCCAGCCAAAAGTCTTTTGGAACTCAACTTTTAGTTTGGTTATTTGGAGGTCATTTAAACAATACATTGGAGCTATATTTCCCTACGGAGCCTCCGTTGCGGAAGCTGAACGATGAATGGTCTGACAGATAGCTCTGAATTTTCCGATGCCTTGATGTTTTTATTTTGACTTGCTTTGCACTGTCGGAGGTTGGTTGAAGTTTGAGTCAGGGTTTTGATCTTTATAATGCCGCTATTTTGGATATGAGAACAACCTTTTAGACCGCTGCACAACCTTAGGTTTTCCAAACACTTAACGTTTTTGTGACTTTGATCGAAGGTGGTAGTCTGATTGCTTTCCGCCATTGTGACTCCTGAGCGAACTAGATGTCCGCGATATAACTGATCCAATCGCCCATGTTTTGTTATGGTTTTTGCTATTGTGTTTTATTTTCCATGGAGCCCATAGTATTTCCATCTTCCACCATTGCAGTTGTGTATTGCACTAACCACCCGACGTTTATGTCATTCTGTCCGTCGACAAGGAGCTTTTCCGCTCGATGCTTTAGTATTTAATATTTCTGACGCCGATAGACTTAATGGTCTCGCGGAACCTATTGTCCATATGAAGCCATATGTTGTGGATGTTAATTAAACTATCCTACCGATGCTTTAGTGATTTTCCCGTCGGTGAAGGTTTTTCCTGCATGTTCTGTGTGTGATTTTACCGTATCTGATGGGTGGCAGAGGCTTCATATTCTATCATTTTAAGGTTTTCACGATGAGAACGCAGTACAGGGCCTCATTTTGATGATCAATTTTATTGTTAGTATTTTTTACGTTTGTTGAAAATATGTAGTCCAAATTAATGATGAATTTTGTTTTAACTGCAGGTGAATTTAGAAGATTTTTCAGATTACTACTGCAAAGAAGACATAGCTGAAGGATAAGACAGAAGGAAATTGGCTGAAAAGTGATAGGAAGAGATGATATGAGATCAACAGAATCTTAAAAAGGACAAATAAAAGACAAAGCAGAATCGATAGCAACAGAGGCCCAGGCTTGGAAAAAGTTCATCAGTTACTGAGATGGTCCCATTTTATGAAGTACTCATAAGTCTAAGATGAGAGGTAAGAACCTGTGCATCACATTGTGACCACTCCTTGCATTCTTTATCGATATGCATCTTAGATAGGCACTTGCATATTATACTTAAAGTCAAAAATACAAAAATATATACGGTGGACTGGGCCGCAACTGGTAAAACCCTTTGTTTTTGTTACTTGACCTACAGTAGCCAGACATCAAACTAGATGGATTCCCTACACCAAACAGTCACGGGCTAGTTGGAAACATTGACCGGGGAGAATCCCTTGCTGTTGTTGCCTACAAATTTCCATGCCTCAATAGAGCCCAAGAAAGTAAATGCTCGATGGTGCTTTCAATTTTAGAGAGTCCAAAAGCATGAAGAAGACTCTAGTGGGGTCTCTTTTTTGTTGATAGTCTCCTGTGCCCGAGAAAGGTTAAAAGTATACATAGGAGAGCTTGCCCATCCTTTGAGGGATGGGAGTATTCTTTACCATTGCTAGTCCAATCAGGCCGGAAAAGTTTAAACCTATACTGATTGGACGGTGATTCAGATAATTTTATGAGCATGAACGAGACCAAGTTTGCTTGGCGATCTTTTCTTGATGGTAAGGATGGAAAAGAGATTAAAGAAAACCCATGGTGAGGATTTTTGTAAAGTTCGGCCCCTCTTTCTGAGAAAGCATAAAAGGATGTAGAGGGGAATGGTCTTGGCTTGAATGTGCCAAGGTGGTCCTTTTCATATAGTAGTCTACATGGTTCACAAAAGGAGATAAACGAGACGATGTAGACTCCCTTCCCTATACTTTAACGAGCAGGAAAGGAAGCAGCTGCGCTCGGGAATCTTTTCATTCTTTTAGGAGTCAGAAAAGAGCTTAAAAGAAACTTTGGTATGGTAAATTGATTGCAGTGGCACAGCTGGTGCCCCATGTTGGGATAGTGGAAAGTGGTCCAAAGGTCATCCATGCAGTATGGATGGAGTAGGTGGCTCTTAAATATACCAATACATGCATGGGATATATCATGGTAGAGGCATGCGAATCAATGTGGCAGAGGCACGCAAGCTGAGCTACCTCTCGGACCGAGGTCAAGAGAGTTGGGTGTGAGTTTTGGTGGATGGAATTGACTATATGTGATGTGAGTGAAAGTCTAGTTGCAGTTATATGCCAAATGCATGCAAAGGAAATGGTGTGCTTGTTTCTATGACCACGCAATGAGGTTGTCAAGATAGACCAACATGATGTGGATGAGGTCACGAAAACAGTGTGTCATGGCATGCTGGAAGGTGGGTCTAGTGTTATTCAGACCAAAGGGAATTACTTGATAGGTGAATGTGCCCCATGGGGTTGCGAATTCAGTCTTGTAATGATCTTCTTTCTGGATCTGGATTTAGTTATATCCAGAAAATCTATCCATGAAGGAAAAGACCTCATGTCCGGTGCATGCATCGATAATGTGGTTGATGAATGGTGTTGGGAGGTTGTCATTGAAACACGCCCCATTTATATCACAGAAGTCTATGAAAAATTGCATGGTACCCTGTTTTTTATTCACGAGAACAACATTTGAAACCCAAGTGATGTATGCAATGGCGTAAATGAAGTTGGCTGTGTGCAACTTCTCTATTTCAGATTTGACCGCTGCAGCTTTGGAAGGATGGATGGGCCGTTGCTTTTGGCACAAGGGGGCCACATTGGGCCATGTGTCAATGTGGTTTTCCATGATGGATGGATCCAACCTGGGAATTTTAGTATAGGACTAGGAAAAGATGTCACAGAATTCTTGGTAGAGGGATTTGTAGGCAACAACTTCTTCCGAGGAGCAAGATGCCCCCAACCTGATTTATTCAACAACCTCGGGATTGGTTGAGATGTTGATTTTGATGGTTGGTAAGATGTTGGCCATGTTCCCTTATTCGAAGGAGTCTTGTGCCGGAATAGGATTTTTGAACCAGTCGAATTTCCCATTAATGAAATCTTTGGTTTCCATGAAAAACTGGTCAGACTGCGACACAAGCTCTTCGAGGAGGAAGAATGAGCAATGTTGCATGTCATCCCATGGGTATTCTGGGGTGGTTAAGGCTTTAAGTATCTCCTCATCATTGTGAAAGCAATGAAGAGACGGGTCTGATGGACCGTCGGTGATGGTGGAGACAAGAGGGTTTGTAGAACTGAACATCATGTAAATGGACATGGTGTCTGAAGAAGGAGGTCAGGGATGGAATTCTTCGATCAAGGTGATCTCCGATTAGAGGGAATTCTATCAAATGTTGGTGAGATCCATTCAAAACTTGGACAAGTCCTAGCAGTGGTGATAATTGTGCCCATACAATTCGCAAAGGGCACAAGCATGGTTTGTTCTCAATGACTTGTTTCAGACTATTGGTCCGCTTGGGAGTTCAACCACAGGAAGGTTTTCCATTGTATCCATGGTGTCCAGGTGTGTGCATATTATAATAATTTTAGGGTAGTTTTCAGTTAGATTTCCCTATTCTTCATAGATGGCGCAAGGCGGGATCGGTCATGGTTCAGCGGAAGCTTTCACATTTTTTCCCTGGCCCTTTTGGGGTGGGGTGGTGTGGGTATGGGTGTGGTGGGTGGCTTTTGTGGACCAGGTGGATGATGGGATTCAGTCACAATGGGTTGCACCAGGGTTAAGACTACCTGGTGTTACAACCTAAGTTGTACTTAGTGGTTTTTTATCAAGTGAGCCCTGTGAACCGGACAAGGATAACTTGTTCAGACTTAAGAAGACCTTTGGAAGTACTTCTGGGAAGTGCTTGTTGTAATATATCACATGTTCATACCCCATGGGGGAGTTGTAATAAATGTTCTAACATGATAGTGTCTGTAAAAGACTTGGTCTCTTAAACTTTATTTGTCAATCTGATCAGCCCAGGGTGTTTTTTCCCTTGGTTATTATTGGTTGTTGAATAAACTACTGATAATTTCTAATTTTTTCACTCCATACCTCCAAATTTGGGGTGGCTAGATTGGCATTTAGGCATATTGAGGTGATTAAAGTCTATGTGTCAATGTATAAACATGCTAGACATCATGGTCGAGTCATACGAACATGTCTAAGTTCCCCTAGGTTTTTTCAATTTTTCAATTTTTAAATTTTTTCAGTGTTTTTTATTAAATATTAATTTTTCCAAAACTTAGGCTATTTTTTAATAGTTTAATTGGAAAATTTGATTTTGTAATGAAAGTGGGCTCATAAGTCAGATTCAGTCATGTAGGTGCTCATTTTCAATCTAAGAGCACCTAGTAAACCTATAGACCCACTATTTCCTAGTTTTGAGTGATTTTCCACCACTCAGGTCAGAAAGCTCTAAAAAATCATTGATTTTTTTAATTAATAAATTGATGAATAATGGAGAAAATCCAAAATCCTAGATCAGTGGATTTCAAACGATTTGATTGAAATTAGTCAGATCTGAACCAAATTGACTAGATCTGACAAATCCTTGACCGAAGGAGGTGATCTGGACAGATCCAGAGTTGAATTTCATCATCCTTTATGGGGAATTTCTCCCTCCCTCTCTCCTCCACACATTTGGGCTCATCTCGATGAGTTTTGGTGGATGTTTTAGTCAACAAGTTGAGGTGTCAGTCAGATCAGCCTCCCAATTGATAGTTGTACTCAGTGAGACTCAGATTTGGCTCAACTAGACACAGATCAGGCATTGATGGACTCTCCTTCAGCTACAATGGTCTATCTCCTTGGGATTTGCTCCCCACTGGGATGGATCTCCTTTTTTTGTATAAATAAAGCTCAGGCTGCCTCTTCCAAGCTAGTTAGAGTTGTATTGAAGGGCTTGCTATTGTAATACTGTTGTAATATTTTGAATGTTGGAATAAATAAGCTTTGGAGGCCAAATGGTGTAATGATCTCATGTGTTTGGATTAAGCATTGTCTTATGGCTATTGATGTTGCCGACTTTTCTCTCAATTTTTGCATCTGAACCCTATCTTGCTTGAACGATTTAGATGAATCAATAGGAGTATAGTTAGGCAAGTAAGGTTACTTGTTTTCTCTATATTTCATAGTATATGCATTTGAGGATATAGACTATACATTTTTAATAATTTTATTTGCATGTAATTCTTGTCTGCTTTTCATATATATATCCAGATCTCATGAGGTTTCGTGCAGGATTGTGTGTTTAGCTTTCAGGTAGCAAGGATTGGATGAGCTTTGGATCTAGTTTGACTCCACTGTACATACAAAAAATTTGTGAAGGTATTTCCCCTCTATATTCCACTAACAAGTTTCCATTGCAGATCCATCCAACAACGGGCCTTTCCCCTTCTCTTCCTCCTTTCTATTAAAATCAATCTTCCGGTTACCTATCTCTTCCTCTTATGATCAGATCTAGTTCTAAGAATTGAATATATATTGTCAGATATATTTTATAAGAGTTTTTCTTCTTAGATCTATAATTTCATAAATAATATCAGTTCATAAAGATAGATCTAGGTGTAGGAAAATCCCTTTTTTGCAAGTAGCTAAAGGATAGATCTAAATCTTGCTCATAAGGTAGCTTCCTTTTTGTTCTCCAAATATTTAAATTCTGCAATAAAAGTGCACATCTCATTGGCTGCCCAAACAGCAAGCCAATATCCCAAGAAAATCTTTCTTTCCTTGGTTCCTTTTTGTAGAAATTAGATTACCCCTGTTTAACAATTTTTACTTAGTATTTTTTTTGGTAATTAGCGTGGTGACCCAAAACACTTTTAAAGTGTGTTTGGGAACATTTGATTTTAATTTCTCGCTGTATTTTTAGCAGGTCTAACATTAAAGAGAAGGAGAGTCTGCCAAATTTCTGACTCTTGGATGAACCAGAGCTTCCCGGAAGCTTCCCCCACCGTTGTGTTTTAATTCAAGCTTGTTACAAGCTTATTGTAAGCCTTTGGATCCAAGATAAAAAGGACCAAAGTGCATCAATTTCAATTTTCTGATATTTTAAATTGCTTCTAATAAAAATAAGAGGTCCTTTCGAATAGGCTCTTTCGAGCCTATTCACCATCCCCCCTGGGGGGATTTGCGTCGGTGTCATTTTTTTTACCTTTTGTTCATATCTTTTCAATCTAGCGTAGTTATAATCTGTAGGGTAGCATAATTTGATTTATTATCATTTCCATATTCCATATTTGAGATTTCAAAGTAATCTTAATACTTACCCCTCGACTTCCCGATTGACCCGAAAGGGGAAAGAGATGCATGGTAGGACTAATTAGAAAACCGGAATTGTGTATCTATGTTTTCCTTTTCATCAATTGTTTCATCAACTATTATAAAACTAACCCCTCCTTGATTCCCCTATTGAGATCCACTTGTATCGAAAGAGGTTCCTGGAGGTTTTTCTTTTTAACAAGAACACCCATCTCAAAATTTACTAAAATTGACAAGACTCCAGTGTGTATGCTCTGCACTTGGATGCGGTTCATTCGATTAGTCAAGCTATATCAAAAGCACTTGAGTGACTAGAATAATTAGGATTCACTCTCCCAAATTGACAAACCATCAGGTGAAAATCCAACACCTAGATCAAACCATTACGGTGGAAAAATACCCAAAGGAAGCGGGAACTCCGGAAAAATGACCTCGAGGCGCCGATCTCTGTCACACCCTAACGGGTTGTTGCAGCTGCAACATTTTTTCCCAAAATTCAAAAAAATTTGGGACCCTCCTTTTGCTGAAATTGATTTGATTTTTCTTCTTTGATTTGATTTAATGACTCTTCAGAAAGATTGTTTCCAATGCCTGAAATGATCCATTTCTGTTTTTGCCTTGGATGCATTTTCAGTGTGTTTAAATCAAAAGTTAATTTGCTTGCACTCCCACCATTGCGGAAGAATAATTAGTTGTAGCTTCGACAATTTTCTTCGATGCGTTTGTCTTAATCGGCTGATTTTTGGTTTTACATCGGAACGATTTGTTACTTCATTCTTCGTAGTTGCGGATGGAAAATTGTGAAGTGCCTCGATACATTGGCTTTTCAACCCCATGCTTTTTGTTTTCAGTGATCCTCAAGTTTGGGCTTCCACCATTGCAGATGGAAAAAGCACTATCCTTCCGGTCATTTAGTTGATTTCTCTTCCGACATGGATTTTTTCCTGTCGCGGACGGTGATGTCCTTTACGGTCTCGCCGTTGTGGCTCCTGATTCCGCTATCACTCCGATGATTAACCTTACGAGGCTTCAATGCAGATGTCTCGACAGGTAGCTTAGTGATTTTTCCACCCGACGTTGCAGAGGGAAATATGATTGCGACCTCCGATCCTTATTTCTTCGTCATCTGATATTTCCCCGCCGCACATGGTTGACCATATATATATGGGGATCGGGCACATTTTATTATTCTATTGTTATTTTTGACTGTCGCTCACTGTTATTATCAAGCACTGTCACTCCGTTTGAGCTCGATCGGACCCCCATTGTCGATACCCGTGTTTCTAGGTGGCTCAGGCATGGAATCTTGACAGTCCTCTTCTCACCAGTTACGCAGCAGTGCCAGGTAGGATCTCATGCATTATCCCATTCCGTTTGAGTGTTTGGTTGTTTTTTCATGGTTAGGATTGTTACAGCTATTTTTCCTTCACCCTGTAGTTTACATGTGAATATAGTGGGGGTTTTGTAGCGTAATTGACAGTGGGGGCCTATTTGGCCCACAACGTAGTTTCCCTCCCCAGCGCTCATGTATTTCAACCCTACGCTTGGGGAAATTGGTGCGGACGGCCGTTATGCTGTCTACGCCAATCTGCCCCGTTTGATGATAGGTCGATGAGGGGCAGTTTTTCTTGGCCTCCCTATGATTTCTGGACTGGTTTCCCCCCTCTTTTGTTGCCCATATCCTTTAGAACCATAGCCGCATTTCACCACGATGTTCACACGACCTAGTTCACGGTCGGTTTCGAATCCGAGCTAGTGTAGGGGGGGTGTATCACTGGACAGGATTACCTTGACCATAGATTGCACAGGCAGTGTTCTTTTCTAAAAGCGCACCATAGAAAACTTCAATAAGTTCCTCTATTATTCCCACATGGAACGATGATCATGGTGCTTGCAGAGAGCCCGAGGTCTCTTCATTTCAATGTAGATTTGTTTCATGCTCGTGATTTGTTGATGGAACTATTTTGGGTATTAGATAGCGATGTTATCTTGCACATATTTTCTTCATTTAATGAATTTATGTCATGTTAAACATATATGAAGTGAAACACTACACATTATTGTCTCAATGTTTTCAATGGCCTAATGATTATAATTTCACATATGATAGGAAGATTTCAAACTCAAAATGTCGAAGAGGCAAAAAAAGACAGCCCTTGTGGTCAAGGAGGAGCTTGACGTGGAGGTTGTCACCAAAACCGAATACATCTATGAGGACACCAAGTGTATATCTGGTGTAGAGCCTGAGTACCAATGGGGAGAGATATACAGGTTGATCACGCACCGAGAGGTGCCTGATATGGTCTTGGAGGAAGAAGGCATATACGAAAGTATAGAGAGATCTTCACTAATTAATATTGCCACAAGGCTAGAGATTTTCCCATTCTTTGAAGTGATTGGTTGGATTTTTCCCCGGGCAGATGTAACCACTATGATCCTGGAAAATGTTGACAAACAAGGCTATGCTGCCTATAGCCCAGGATATGTAGCCCTGGCCTATCACCTGCCAGAAGAACAAATACTTTTTTCTGACGATTGGTTAAAAAACATCAGAATGGACCTTGTTGAGACCCTTGAAAGAATGTTGTTGTCTGGAAGACATTTCAGAACCCGACCTACAGGAGAGTATGACATAGCAAGCTTACGGGCCCCATATAGGTTCATCACCTTAATGCTTAACAGGATTTTTGGGAGAGCTCATGGAAAGAGCTTCAAATTGGAGTGGATGCCAATTATTTTTTCTGTTGCAACCCAGGGGACCATTTTCAACTGGTCCAACATAGTATCAAATAGTCTTTCATCCTGCATGGCCTCAGCTTTGGGAGGAGTGTCCCAAAAGAGGTCTGAACTTTACATGAGTTCCATACTCATCGATTGTATATTGTACAATCAACATTTCCTCGGCCTAAGGTGCATCTGGGACAGGGAGAGGATGCCTGTTTATTCTGCATATAAGCCACTATGGGCACACACATACCATAGTCATTATCGGGAGGTCTGCGAACACTTCATCATGCCACTGTATACTCTTATTTTTCTAAAGGAATGCGATTACTACTTGACTGAGGATGGCCTCTACTTTAGAATGTTTGGAAGTTCCATAGCACCCTCCCTACTTCCCAAATATGCCACTGACTACATCATTCATAAAGAGGCAGTTAGGCAAGTCTTCCTGGATGGCATAGGAAGCTTTTTGTTCGAACATAAGAAGGTTTCCTATCCCCCTTTGCCTTTCAAGTTAGGATTATAAGTTTACCAAAGTGAAGAAAGCAAATGAGTTTGTAGAAGAGTTGGAAATTTTTTATTTTGGTGAGATGCCCTTCCATAGAAATGACTCTCGCAGTAAAGTGGCTGAACACTGCAAAGAGAACAACGCCCATTCTGAATACACCCACCATTGGGATAGAGAAGAATCTGTCTTCCGAAGTCCATTGAACATAACAGCCTTGATGAGAAGGTTCAAGAAGAAGATCACCACCAAAGGTGGGAAGAGGCAGGATGAACAAGCTAAAGCCAATGAGGAAGCAAGGAAACAAAATGAGGAAGCCCAAAGGCTGGCCCAAGAAGCTGCAGGATGGCTATAGGGAGAAGAAGAAGAGAAAATAAAAGTTGTACAGGAGGTAGCTAGAAAAGCAGAAGAAGATGCAAGGAATGAAGAAGAAGAAAAGAAAAGAAAGCTTGATGAAGAGCTTCAGAAACAAGAAGCAGAAAGGCTAAAGCTGACTCAGATAGAGATAGAATAGTCAACCTCTGACACAGCTAGCGGTCAGACCCAGGACATAGAAAACCCCGAAGTTCAGGACCCAGAAGTACCGGCTGCCAGCATACCTGGACAGTCTATGGTCCCCACACTTAAGCTGGTCCCTTTTGTACAAAAGGTAGGGGAAGAAATCCCTGATTTTAATACTATCTTCTATGACAAAGAGATAAAGAGGATAGTGAAGAGAACAGAAAAAAAGATTGAAACAGGAGGTCTTCCCGAGAAGATGATAATGGATACGCCCGTTGTATTTGGAACAGACCGAGATCCTAGATTCACCATTAGAGCAGGAGATGCATTGATCCATGCTTCGGAGGACAATGTAGACAAAACCATGACAGACCTAGAGCAATCCAAGAAGTATTCTGCTCAGCTGAAAGACACATTAAGAAAGGAGAGAGAGGAAAGTAGTAAGCTGAAGAGGAAATATGAGGACATGAAAAAAGAGATGAGGTCTTCAAAGGATGAACTGCAGATCCTCCAAGTGGAGAGACAAACTATGGAAACTACACAAGAGTGTCTGGAGAGAGTGAAACAAGATTATCAAGAGCTAAGGACGGAGAAGGAGCAGCTGTTGGGAAAAATAGAAGACTTAGAGCTGCAAAAGACCACTTTGGAGGCAAGTGAGAAGCAAGCTCAAGAATAAGAGATGAAACTTCAAGAGGATATTTCTTCTCTAACAACCACTTTAGAGGAATCAAAAGAGCAATAGGTTGACCTCCAACCTTTCAGGGAACATGTGCTGGCACAAAAGGCCAAGATGCTTCAGCTGCAGACTGCTATAGAAGAAGAGAGATGCAAAGTTTTGCAAGTAGATGGCCGATTAGAGGAAATTCTAGAGACTTCCTCTTATTTTGTTGATAGATCTCAGGACGTCCTGGAGGTCCTAACAGCAAGAATGGAAAGGCTGGAAAATAATGAAGAAACTCCTGCAAAGCTGCCCTCGAAAGATCGACAGGACCTAAAGCAGGATTACGACTTATTAGAGTTTGCTATAAACACAGTAGAGGATTTCAGAAAAGCTGTGAGAAAGACTAAAGGAGCATGCACAGAATTATTCAGAAGGATCCTAATTACCTACAACCGGTGCCAAGTGGAAGCCGAGCAGAGGCTAGATGTTTTTCCAGACCACAAATCATTTGTGGAGATTTTGTAGAAGAGGTATCAGGAGGAGGAAGCAAAAATACAGCACATTAGAGCCCTTGATGACCATATTTTAAGGAGTGAAGTAGATCATTCATCCATCAGTGTGCAGCTATTGGAGGATCAGTTGCATTTGAGTGCAGCCAGAATTGAGGCCATCAAGAACCAAGATGTGAAGTTCGAGATAAACATTCAATTTTTGGAACCTTGTGCGTTTGAAGGCATCGCCTCTGAGGCTTTGGTGTGGAAGAAATTTCTGACTGCCGAAGTGGGGCCCTCCTTGTGAATGATCATTCACTTTTGTAATATGTAACGGTTTTGTAAACATTTGAGGAAAGCGAAATTTTGGGAGGCGAAGAGTTGGGAAGCCGAAGGGTTATTTGTGGGCAGCCCAACAGTTTCACCCTTTTTGTATAAATATAGGAGACTTAGAATAACAAGGGGTTTTTTCCCAGTTAGACATGTAAAGTGATATTGTAAGAAGAACTACTTTTTTTTGCAATAAAGAATTATTGTTTTCCTGTTGGAGAAAGATTGGTGGGACTTTCAAATGTTATGCTATGGATTGTGGAAAGATGAACTATTTCGTTTTTTCAGCTTTTTGTCCATTAACTGTGAGATCGTTCTAACTCTTAGAGCCTATGTTCTTGTTTGAATGATTTTTTATTTATTCTATGGAATCACCACCATGAGTAATGCATGTTGTTCATAAACAATTGGCTATCTGATTGTCTAAATATCTTTAATTGTTCATGTGTTGTAGGAAGGAATATCATCTATCTGTAATTTCTCTTTATAATGCATGCAAAATACACGTTACTCATAAATAAGTTACAAGTTGGCTCCCCGGGGATAGATAGATAGATAGTTAGTTTTACTTTCTTGCTGCATATGTGATTTAGATGCTTGTGAGTTCTAAGATGAGTGGTAAGAACCTACGCATCATGTTGTGACCACTCCTTGCATCCTTTATCACCCTACATTGTTAATTAGGCACATGCATATCATACTTAAGTCAAAAATACAAAAATAGACGGTGGACCGAGCCGCAACCGGTAAAACCCTTTGTTTTTGTTACTTGACCTATGGTAGCCGGACCGCAAACTGGATGGATTCCCTATACCAAACAGTCACGGGCTAGTTGGGAACGTTGACTAGGGAGAATCCCTTGTTGTTGTTTCCTGTGAATTTCCAGGCCTCAATAGTTTCTGGTGCTAGAAGGAGGGCTGCCAGTGCATGGATGGACGTGGAAACTTATTTTCCCAAGATTACCCCACCAGCAAATTTTTGGAAGCTTTTGATTAACCCAAGTACTCACAGGTTTTGGTTCTACCTTTGAAGCAAGTAAGCCTGGTTTCACCTGACATGCTCTTTACTACTGTTCTCTCACCTTTGCTCATGGATGGTATAAATGTGAATCATCCTAACCCACTGTCGGCTTGGAGAGCTAGATCACCTTTGAACCTCACACGTCCATTGCATAACCTACCTCAAGTTTTTGATAATATGCTTCCTATGTTTGATCTCGAGGAAAGGATTATTGTAGATGACCACTTGCAAAGTTTCTATTTAGCAGTAGAAGGGTTGAGGGCTGGGGAGTATGAAGATGTGGTCTGTAGATTGTTCCCATATACCCTTAAAGGAGCAGTTGCATCCTGGTATTTCAGTTTTCCTGCAAACTCTATTCTTGATTGGGACACCTTCGAAAGGATTTTCAGAAGTAAATACGCAGCCTAGAAGACACATGCTTCACTAATGAAAGGTCTTGGTTTTTAAAAAAAAGAGAAAGATGAGAAGGTACATCATTTTACTCAAAGGTTTTCAGCATGCTTGAAGAACTTTTTTGAAACTGACAGACCCTCAGAGAAAGTCTTAATTGAATATTATAACACAGCCCTAGGACCTGAGCTGGGCATGTTCGCCAAAATGAAAGCTCGACCTACGTTGGTAGAGACTTATGAAGAAGCAGAAAGGGTAGAGGCTGAAAAGGAAAGTATAGAAGACTATCCCAAGCAACCTGAAGAAAAAACTAATGAGAAAAGAGCCTTATTGTTGTCTAAACCAAAAGAGGAGCAATCACATGATTTTGAGAGAATGTTGAAAATGATTCAGAAACTATCCAACCGAATAATAGAGCTGGAGAAAGAAAGGGAAGTTCAGAAAAATTACAAACCCTACTACCAAAAAAGGGAGGATAACAACCAATTGAAAATCCCTCCACGAAATTCAGCATCAATGAATATAACAGAGGTAGGGGGGGATAATTTCTGCACTTTTCACCAACAACCTCATTCTGAAAAGAATTGTCCTCAATGGTTAAATTCGATGACATTGGTGATGAATAAGCTTCTGGACTCTAAATTGACTAAAGACAGTGGTAAAGAAGACAAGAATAACTAGACCATAGAGAAACAAGATAATGATACCATGTTCTTATGGGATTCGTGTCTCGCTTTTCAACACAGAAGAGAACACTCTCAAATCTGAATATACACCAACATCAACAAAAGATATGGACCTAACAATTAAAGACAATGCAATAATTTCGAAGATTAGAAAATCGCAAGAGAATGTCAAGAGACAGGTAGATGTGAATGTTAAAGATAAAACACCTAAGGTCACTACTATCAACTAGGAAACAAAGCCAATCAGCAATACTGTCAAACCTGGGGAAGAATAGGTAGGTGTTAATGAAGGAAACACTGAATAAATTGAGGAGCTTAAAAAGGATATACCCACTCAAAACCAACCGGGAGAAGAAGACATAGAACAAGGTTGGGAATAAACAGCTGAAACCCCGCCTTTTCTTTTGACCTTAAAAATGTTGAATCATAATGTGCATAATTTCTTGGTAGATTCTGGATCATCGGTGAATGTTATGCCACTTGAAGTTTGCAAAAATATTAAGGGACAGCTAGAGCCCACAGCCTGGGAAGTAGTGCAATTAGATAGCACAGGTTTCAAAGTAGTGGGAGAAATAAAGAATGTTCTCATTTGCTTTTCTGCAAATAACAAGATATGTCAATTTATTGACATTATGGTGGCTGACATACCGGGTGAATATGGGCTTATTCTTAACCGAGATTAGTCTGCCAGGTGAAAGGGTTATTTTGTTTCAGATTGGTCTCATTTATTGTTACCTCTCAAGGGTACCCCAAATCATATTAAAATTTTGAGAGAACCTTACATGAAGCATATTGTCACTAAGCTAGGAGAAGGTAATGAATCTGCTATTTATGTCCTGGGAAATTATCTAACCAAGCTTAAGCTAAGACATCATACCTCAAGAAAGGCCAGTTCTATGATTGACAATCAGCCTGAGCTCCTTCAATTTACTCAGGTTGATAAAGATGACTGTAGACTAGTAGACATGGTTTCGATTTTAAAAATGGTACAATTAGACCATGGATAGAATTTTGGCCTACACTACAGCCTAGCCCTTTAACTCATTGGATTGAAGAACTTTTAAGGGCGGGCACACATTTTTTTTTCTTTTTCTTTCTTCTTCTTTTGCTTTGTACATAAATAAATTGATGTGTCTTTCTTTAATGCTTTGATGCGGTTTTCTTTTTATTTATTTCTTTGATGTTGTTTTCTCTTGTTTTAATGCTTTGTTATTATTTCTTTTTGTTTTTAATAAAGAGGAAAAATTTTGGTTGCAATGGAAACATCAGGGTTCTTAATTAACTGAAATCTTGAGCAAAAGACTGTGCTGTTAAAACATAGAATGTCTTCTAGTAGCAGTGTTCCTAATTGGCCATGCATTCATTGAAGTCCTACTGAACCCCTATAAATAACTCAGAATGAAAAGGTCTGGAATACTATTTCGAGGCTCCATCCATTTCATATCTAAAATGTCCAAGAGAGTGAAAACAAAGGACCCACGGAAAGGAAGCAAGGTAAAAATTATATCATATATAAATGATCCCATGCCATGATTTCAGAAAAGATAAAGCTATGAAGAGTCAAAGCTCCTTAAAGACACAATACATATCAAAGCAAAGTATCAAAAGCATGAATTTCAATTGGCCAAAGTTCCTCTCCGTCCGTGAGATGAAAAGTAAATTCCTCTCTCACACAAAAGGACACTATGGATAGAGGAACCTGAATAAAAAATTCAGAAAGAAAGGCAGATGGAGGACTCAAAAGAACTAAATTTCAAATGGCACAAAAAGTGCAATTGGCATGGGAATGAGGAACAAAAGGATAGTATTGTTTACTATATGTTACAATCCTGTGGTGTCCAAGCTAGAAACTACCTAAGGAAGTGTAAAATAAATCTCACTTATTAGGCCTCAAAAGAGTTATTCAGACTTGCAAATATTTCTGATGTTACCATTTCCCAATGAATGAACTGATTCTTAATGATTTAAATGCATGGTTTGGCCAGCTTAGGAATACAAACATCTAGAAGATTTCAACTTTTCATCTAGACGGTCTTGCACTGGGAAGAAGTTAAGTCAGAAATCTGGGGTTCACCAGGTAGTCACCAATTGTTGCAGCTGGAACATTTTTTCCCAAAATTCAAAAAATTTCGGAACCCTCCTTTTGCTTAGATTGATTTGATTTTTATTCTTTGATTTGATTTAATGAATCTTCAGAAAGACTATTTCCAATGCCTGAAATGATCCATTTCTTTTTTTTCCTTTGAATGCATTTTCAGTGTGTTTAAATCAGAAGTTCATTTGCTTGCACTCCCGCCGTTGTGGAAGAATAATCAGTTGTAGCTTCGACAATTTTCTCCAATGCGTTTGTCTTAATCGACTGATTTTTGGTTTTACATCGGAACGATTTGTTACTTCATTCTCTGTAGTTGCGGATGACAAATTGTGAAGTCCCCTGATACATTGGCTTTTCAACCCCGCGCTTGTTTTTTTCGCTGATCCTTAAGTTTGTTGTGGATGGAAAAAGCACTATCCTTCTAGTCATTTAGTTGTTTTCTCTTCCGACATGGATTTTTTCTTGTCGCAGAAGGTGATGTACTTTATGGTCCCATCGTTGCAGCTCCTGATTCTGCTATCACTCCGACAATTAACCTTGCGAGGCTCCGATGCGGATGTCTTGACGGGTAGCCTAGTGATTTTGCCACCCGATGTTGCGGAGGGAAATATGCCTGCAACCTTCGATCCTTAGTTTTCTGTCATCCGATATTTCCCCACCGCACATGGTTGACCATATATATATGGGGTCGGGCACATTTTATTATTCTATTGTTATTTTCGACTGTCGTTCACTGTCATTATCATGCGCTGTCACTCTATTCGAGCTCGATCGGACCCCCGTTGTCGGTACCTGTGTTTCCAGGTGGCTCATCCATGGAAGCTTGACAGTCCTCTTCTCACCGGTTACATAGCAGTGCCAAGTAGGCTCTCGTGCATTATCCCGTTCCATTTGAGCATTTGGCTATTTTTTCATGGTTAGGATTGTTACAGCCGTTTTTCCTTGATCCTGTAGTTTAAATGTGTATATAGTGGGGGTTTTAACAGTGGAGGCCTGTTTGGTCCACAAGGTAGTTTCCCTCCTTAGCCCTCATGTATTTCAACCCTGTGCTTGGGAAAATTGGTGCGGACGACCATTACACTACCTGCGCCAATCTGCCCCGTTTGATGATAGGTCGAAGAGGGGTAGTTTTTTTTGGCCTCCCTGTGATGTCTGGACTGGTTTCCCCCCTCTTTTATTGCCCGTATCCTTCAGAACCACAACCGCATTTCGCCACGATGTTCACGTGACCTGGTTCATGGTCGGTTTCAAATCCGAGCCGGTGTAGGGGGGGTGTATCACTGCATAGGATTACCTTCACCATAGATTGCACAGGCAGTGTTCTTTTCTGAAAGCACACCATATAAAACTTCAATAAGTTCCTCTGTTATTCCTGCGCAGCACGATGATCATGGCACCCACAGAGAGCCCGAGGTCTCTTCATTTCAATGTAGATTTGTTTCCCGCTCACGATTTGTTGATGGAACTGTTTTGGGTATTAGATAGTGGTGTTAGATTGCACATATTTGCTTCATTTAATGAATTTATGTCATGTTAAACATAGATGAAGTGAAACACTACACATTATTGTCTCAATGTTTGCAATGGCCTAATGATTATAATTTCATATATGACAGGAAGATTTCAAACTCAAAATGTCGAAGAGGCAAAAGAAGAAGGCCCCTTTGGTCGAGGAGGAGCCTAATGTGGAGTTTGTCACCAAAACCGAATACATCTATGAGGACACCAAGTGTATATCTGGTGTAGAGCCTAATGGGGAGAGATATACAGGTTGATCACACGTCGAGAGGTGCCTGATATGGGCTTGGAGGAAGAAGGCATATATGCAAATATAGAGAGATCTTCATTGATGAAGATTGCCACAAGACCAGAGATTTTCCCATGCTCTAAAGTGATTGGTTGGATTCTACCTCAGGCAGAGGTAACCACTATGATCCTGGAAAATGTTGACAAACAAGTCTATGCTGCCTATAGCCCAAGATATGTAGCCCTGGCCTATCACTTGCCAGAAGCACAAATATTTTTGTCTGACGATTGGTTAAAAAACATCAGAATGGACCTTGTTGAGACCCTTAAAAAAATGCTGTTGTCTGGAAGACATTTCAGAACCAGGCATATGGGAGAGTATGACACAACAAGCTTACGGGCCCCATACAAGTTCATCGCCTTAATGCTTAACAGGATTTTTGGGAGAGATCATGGCAAGAGCTTCAAATTGGAGTGGATGCCAATTATTTTTTATGTTGCAACCCAGGGGACCATTTTCAACTGGGCCAACATAGTATCAAATAGTCTTTCAGCCTACATGGCCTCAGCTTTGGGAGGAGTGTCCCAAAAGAGGTCTGAATTTTACATGAGTTCCATACTCATCGATTGTATATTGTGCAATCAACCTTTCCCTGGCCTAAGGTGCATTTGGGATAGGGAGAGGATGCCTATTTATTTTGCATATAAGCCACTATGGGCACACACATACCATAATCATTATCGAGAGGTCTGCGAACACTTCATTATGCCACTGTATACTCTCATTTTTCTGAAGGAATGCGACTGCATGTCAGAAGTGGCATTGCAGGTAATTGAAGAATATGTGGATTACTACTTGACTGAGGATGGCCTCTACTTCAGAATGTTTGGAAGTTCGAGAGAACCCTCCCTACTGCCCAAATATTCCACTGACTACATCATTCATAAAGAGGCAGTTAGGAAATTCTTCTTGGATGGAATATGAAGCTTTTTGTTCGAACATAGAAAGGCTTCCTATCCCCCTTTTCCTTTCAAGTTAGTAAGTTATAATTTTACCAAAGTGAAGAAAGTAGATGAGTTTGTAGAAGAGTTGGAAAGGTTTCATTTTGGTGAGATGCCCTTCCATAGAAATGACTCCTGTAGTAAAGTGGCTGAACACTACAAAGAGAACAACGTCCATTTCGAATACACCCACCATTGGGATAGAGAAGAATCTATCTTCCAAAGTGCATTGAACATAAAAGCCTTGAGGAGAAGGTTCAAGAAGAATATCACCACCAAAGGTGGGAAGGGGCGGGATGAACAAGCTAAAGCTGATGAGGAAGCCCAAAGGCTATCCCAAGAAGCTGCAGGGTGGCTGCAAGGAGAAGAAGAACAGAAAAGAAAAACTGCATAGGAGGTAGCTAGAAAAGCAGAAGAAGATGCAAGGAATGAAGAAGAAGAAAAGAAAAGAAAGCTTGATGAAGAGCTTCAGAAACAAGAAGCAGAAAGGCTAAAGCTGACTCAGACAGAGACAGAACAATCAGCCTCTGACACAGCTAGCGGTCAGACCCAGGACATAGAAAACCCCGAAGTTCAGGACCCAGAAGTACTAGTTGCTAGCATACCTGGATAGTCTATGGTCCCCACACTTAATCTGGTCCCTTTTGTACAGAAGGTAGGGGAAGAAATCCCTGATTTTAATATTGTCTTCTATGACAAGGAGACAAAGAGGATAGTGAAGAGAACGGAAAGGAAGATTGAAACAAGAGGTCTGCCCAGGAAGATGATAACGGATACGCCCGTTGTATTTGGAACAAACCAAGATCCTAGATTCACCATTAGAGCAGGAGCTGCATTGATCCATGCTTCGAAGGACAGTGTAGACAAAATCATGACAGACCTGGAGCAATCCAAGAAGTCTTTTGCTTAGCTGAAAGACACATTAAGAAAGGAGAGAGAGGAAAGCAGTAAGCTGAACAGGAAATATGAGGACATGAAAAAAGAGATGAGGTCTTCAAAGGATGAACTGCAGCTTCTCCAAGAAAAGAGACAAACTAGGGAAACTACACAAGAGTGTCTAGAGAGAGTGTAGCAAGAGTATCAAGAGCTAAGGACGGAGAAGGAGCAGCTGCTGGGAAAAATAGAAGACTTAGAGCTGCGAAAGACCACCTTGGAGGCAAGTGAGAAGCAAGCTCAAGAATAAGAGATGAAACTTCAAGAGTATATTTATTCTCTAACAACCGCTTTAGAGGAAGCAAAAGATTAGCAGGTTGACCTCCAACCTTTCAGGGAACATGTGCTGGCACAAAAGGCCAAGATGCTTCAGCTGCAGATTGCTATAGAAGAAGAGAGATGCAAAGTTTTGCAAGTAGATGGCCAATTAGAGGAAATTCTAGAGACTTCCTCTTATTTTGTTGATAGATCTCGGGACATCCTAGAAGTCCTGACAGCAAGAATGGAAAGGATGGAAAATAATGAAGAAACTCCTGCAGAGTTGCCCTCGAAAGATCAACAGGCCCTGAAGCAGGATTATGACTTATTAGAGTTTACTATAAACACAGAAGAGGATTTCAAAAAAGCTCTGAGAAAGACTAAAGGAGCATGCACAGAATTCTTTAGAAGGCTCCTAATTACCTACAATCGGTGCCAAGTGGAAGCCGAGCAGAGGCTAGATGTTTTTCTAGACCACAACTCATTTGTGGAGATTTTGCAGAAGAGGTATCAAGAGGAGGAAGCAAAAATACAGCACATTAGAGCCCTTGATGACCATATTTTAAGGAGTGAAGTAGATCATTAAGCCATCAGTGTGCAGCTATTGGAGGATCAATTGTGTTTGAGTGCAGCCAGAATTGAGGCCATCAAGAACCAAGCTGTGAAGTTCAGAATAAACATTCAATTTTTGGAACCTTGTGCGTTTGACAGCATCGCCTGTAAGGCTTTGGCGTGGAAGAAATTTCTGAATACCCAAGTGGGGCCCTCCTCGTGAATGATCATTCACTTTTGTAATATGTAACGGTTTTGTAAACATTTGAGGAAAGTGAAATTTTGGGAGGAGAAGAGTTGGGAAGCCCAATAGTTTCACCCTTTTTGTATAAATATAGGAGACTTAGAAGAACAAGGGGTTTTTTCCCAGTTAGACATGTAAAGCGATATTGTAAGAAGAACTACTTTTTTTTGCAATAAAGAATTATTGTTTGCCTATTGGAGAAATATTGGTGGGACTTTCAAATGTTATGCTGTGGATTGTGAAAAGATGAACTATTTCGTTTTTTCATCTCTTTGTCCATTAACTGTGAGATCGTTCTAACTCTTAGAGCCTATGTTCTTGTTTGAATGATTTCTAGTTTATTCTGTGGAATCACCACCATGAGTAATGCATGCTGTTCATAAACAATTGGCTATCTGATTGTCTAAATATCTTTAATCATTTATTTTTTGTAGGAAGGAATATCAACTATCTGTAATTCCTCTTTATAATGCATGCACAATACACATTACTCATAAATAAGTTACAAGTTGGCTCCCCGGGGATAGATAGATAGATATTTAGTTTTACTTCTTGCTGCATATGTGATTTAGATGCTTGTGAGTTCTAAGACGAGAGGTAAGAACCTGCACATCACGTTGTGACTACTCCTTGCATCCTTTATAACCCTGCATTGTTAATTAGGCACGTGCATATCATACTTAAGTCAAGAATACAAAAATACATGGTGGACCGGGCCACAACCGGTAAAACCCTTTGTCTTTGTTACTTGACCTATGGTAGCCGGACCGCAAACCAGACGGATTCCCTATAACAAACAGTCACGGGCTAGTTTGGAACGTTGACTGGGGAGAATCCCTTGCTGTTGTTGCCTGTTAATTTCCAGGCCTCAACATGGGTGCATTATGAAGAATATCCCCAGAGACTCCATTCAGCCCACATATTCCTTGCGGGTAGCCGTGAAGGTTTATTTTTGGACATACTCCAAGTACTCTCAAGTAAATCTGGAGTCCACCCCTTCGCCTAATTTTAAATAACTCATATTTCACATTAACTTAAAATGTACCAATAGGCAATTGCAAAACATTCACTCCAAGCACATGCAAGGAGATTGATTATCTATTGACTCCATTTTAAGGCACTGGCTACTTTCTTGCTATATATATATATATTGTGTCTCAGCATTGTGCTTTCATGTGCTCATTTTGTATCTTGTCATCTATGGTTATTTGTGGTTAAATTTGAAACTCCTAAGTAACTCATTCAATTTAACATCACCATACTAAATAATTTTTCCTTAGTAACTTAATAGGGTCTAGCCCCCTTGGATTCATTAGGAGTTGATCCTAAATGGAGGAGTCAAGAACAAGGTGACAGCCTTGACTCGAGACTTGCCCCCAAGGACACACCGAGTGGCTTGAATATTTATGCCAGTGACCCAGGTGTGTGAAAGGCGACAACACTTTTTGGCATCGTTGCTGGGGATAAATATTTTTATTCCCGGAGTACGACTTTTGTTTTTCCTTTGTTTGATGAATGCTTAGAGGAGATCTTTAATTTTCATCTGGTGACTCCACTGACTTTTTTTTTCAGTTTTTATTTTTACAAAGAAATCAAAATATAATTTTTGTGAAAAGATTTATAAATGCTTATTTTTCTTTTTCACATGGTGACTCCATTGAAGGGATAAAACCCTTCTATCTCATAAACTTGTGAAGTTTTGTTGTGTGTAGATGAGCCCATGGAACATGTTAAAACCTTTAAATCTCATCACTTGACAGCTCCACCTTTTCAGTACAAGGTTTAGTGGTTATATCAAATGCATACTATTAATTTTTTATATGCATGAATTAAAAGAGAAATATGATGCCCAGTTAACCGGAATGTTTCAGCCTATATATTTCTCAAACATCCCAGGTTTTCCTAACTGTTGTAATGGTTTGGGGGATGCATATAATTTGTTTCCAGCATTTCATGGAAATTATGGTGATTCAGCCATCTGGCATGTCAAATATTTCCTTCAGTTGATTGCTGACTCCAATATTCTTCATGAAGACAATATGATGGAAATGTTTGCTAGTACTTTTTGGGGTGAGGCCTATTGTTGGTTATATCAGGGCCTTCCTAATAAATGTATAACTTCTTTTCCAAGATTCCTTTGGATGTTTTTAGAGCAGTGGCATGATGGTAGGGTGAGTAGGTGTTAACAAATTCTAACTTGTAGAGTATCAAAGGAAACATGGTGAAGCAAAATGATGGTTATTTGGACTTTGGTTAAATATGACAATGTGAATGTATGATAAAAGGGCGCATGAATGATGAAATTATTTCATAATCCGATGGTATAGGACAAGGACGTGAAAATCAACGGTTTAGAATAGATCCGCTTTGTGAAGATGCACGGGAGATAAGGGTATGTGGAGGTAATTAACAAGGTGTGAGGATCGACGGTTATGGGATCGGGTTGGAAAAATCTATGGTTGATGAGAATTCCACTCCATAAAGTTGTTCGTTGTTGAAAACAAAAAGGCTTAGTGGAATGTGTACATGTAAGTTAATCCAACGGCTTAAAAATAAAGTGAATATTCATCAACGGTTATCATTAGATACGGAGGGTAGAGTTGCAAGATGGTTGGAATAAAAAAGTGGTAGTGGAATGAAAACCACGATACATGTGGGGGCTTATGGTACATTCCACGGAGAAAAATTGTTTAAAAAAAACCACTAGAAAGACCCTCCGGAATGGACTTCTATATAAAGTGAAGTTGACTTATTTTGGAAAATCATTTTTATTTTACATGCCAAGATGAATGAAAGGGACCACCCACCATCCTTCACAGTCAACTTTAGGTACATGTAGTTACAATCACAGGTAAGCTTCGAACACTCAAGCTTTATTCACATAATTATCATCATTTTTCTATTATGGAGAAAGAGAGAGGGTTTGAAGGTATTAATCGAGTTCTGGATGAAAGAGAAGAATTCTTGGTTGATAGAGGTAGGGGTGTATATGACCCATTCCTGTCAATGGGAAATGTATCGGTTATTAAGGAAAGATTGTGGCGATATAATTTACAAGGAAATGACATTTTGAACGCTTGCAAGTCATTTCTATATTATTTCACCATTGAGCAGACCTTACCCTTTCTGGAATTCACTGGCTGGTGTGCAAATAATTACTCGTCTTCTGAGAGAGTCATTGTGAGTCATTCCACGTCCAATATATTGTGTAGAATTGATGCAAAATCTATCCGTGGATTCCTGAATTTGCCTGATAATTACCCTGATAGTGGTGAGTCTGTAAATGAGTCAGTTTTGGCTGAAGTGTACAGAGGTTGTAAAACTGAAGTTCAATGTGAATTTTTGTCTAGTATTCTGAATGAAGGCTAGTCATTGGAAGGTCCCTTTTTGCCGTATCGTATTCACATCTTTAAAGAGGAGGTCCAATTGGTTATGTCTTTGGTCTATCAAGTTTTAGGTCTAGATGATGACTTTCATGTCAGTGAGGTTGTCTTGGGCTTCTTATTGAAAATGAGTTTAGTTTGTCTTGAGTCTGAGTCCCGTCCGGTCCATGTCTTCAGTTTGGATGAATATTTAGCAGAGGCTATCCATATCCAAATAGTCGAGTTCTCAAAATTCATATTTTTCAAGTATCAATCATATTTGTTGAACATGTTATTATGTTCAAATATGACTGAATTGGAATTCTTGAATACTATATTCTTTTCGGATCTGTCGAAGCAAATCAATATGTTCGAATTTGTAAATTCCATTATTTTAGAGATATATAAGTTGTTGTTTGATTAATTATTTCCCAGAGTGTTGGAAGAAATGAATATTATGATGCAATCGTCACCAGAAGATAGGATTGGAGATTGGTTTTTGTATAAAAATTTTACAGTTTTGAGAGTATATGGTTTCACCAGAGAGCCTTATAGGTTACCTGCTTTCCTTACCCCTAGGATATTTGCATTAGAATACATGAGATAGAGATTACATGCAGAAGAGGAACATTTTGGAGCTTTCAAAAAATCCTCCAATATCAAATTCCCCCTTAAAGTTGGTTCCTTCATCTTTAAAAATAAGGGTCCCCTGGTGATTGTGGAGAAATTATTGAAAAATATGGATTTTCAAAAGGAACAGAAGGTTAATTATGATCCTTATCATATAATTTATCTAAGAAAACAAGCAAATAAAAATAAACCATTTGATCACCAGGTTGTTGAGGGTTTGGAGGAAGTGGCCAATTTGTCTCATTTTGTGGAAAATCCAGGGAGCAATGAGAGTACAAGCAGTGGATCAATCACAGTTTCTCAAATGCCAGATAGTTCCAATGTTTTAATTAAAATAAGTTTTTCTGAGATTGAAAATATGGAAATAGATGAAGACAGTTCACATAAGAAGACCAAAACATCTTAAGATGATAAAATTTCAAGTGAAGTAGTTTCAGATGAGTTGAAAAAGGTATCTTTAATTCATAAGAAGTCAGTGTAGATGAATCAATTTTCTTTTTAAGGTGTAAATAATGCAGAATAAAGTTCAGTTTTTAAATCTAAAGCAGAATTCATGAATAGCTCTGTAGAAAAGCAGAGATAATCCCTAGAAGAAACTAAATATCTACTCCGACGAGTGAGAAGTCTGAATAACCCAAAGACTTCCCTGATTTCCACTCAAGATGTAGAGAGAAACATTTTAAAGTTAGCTATGGTAAGTGACAAAAAAGTGTCCGAAATGGAAGTAAGATTGGATAAAATCAGTGTACCTGACAAAATACAGTTGCATAAATAGACATGAGATATTATTTATTCAAATTTATTGCATGCCATGGTGAAAATTAACAAGTTCCAAGTTTTGGTTGATAAATTAGAAGTCTAATTAAAGCACAAGAAAGTTGAGAACAAGGCGAATTCTATTAAAATAAATAATTTGCAAGCAGATATCATAAGCTCAGGGGATGAAGCAGGAAACACACTAGCCATCAGAAGACTTTTAGAAGAAAAAGATAATGCCCTCTAGGTACTAAAGAAGAAGTTGAAAATCCTGATTTTTGAACATGTTCAGTCATCAGAGCTGTTAGAATTGCAGGAGGAGAAGGATAAGATTCATCAGGAAATGATGGAGTACAAAGGCAAAATTGTGAAATTGCAAGAAGAAAAAAACAAATGGGAAACAGAGCGAAATGAGTTAATGGCACAAATTTCATGATTAAAGAAAGACTAGAATGATGAAAAAGAGATTATGGAAGAATTAATGAGCCAGACTCCTATTGATGACGATTTGACCATTATAAATATTGAAAATACTTTAAATGATTTTTCTGTTGATGATTTACTAGTACCCATGTCACAAGTAAGCTTGAAGGATGTAGAGATAAGGGAATTAAAATAAGAAAATGAGAAAATCAAATCTGAGCTGACTAAAATGGTTGAAAACAAGAATAAAATATTACAGGATAAAGGTCAATTACAAAAGAAGCTTAATGAATTAAAAGAAAGGAATACAGGAAAGGGTCCTCTCTAGGGAGCTAAGTATATAATCTGGGATACATTGTCTGTGGAGATTACTAAGTTTAGACATTATTTGAATTTCATTGATGACCAAATTACATTAGTTAATTTAGCAAATCAAAGATTAAAACTAGTAAATGAGACCATGGAGAGGAAGCCCCTAAGTACAACTCAGAATGCATTGAATTTCTTAAATTCATTAACTTATCAAAAATTACAAGATAGAGGAATCAAAGATAGAGTGGCTATGGTACTGTGGTCAAAAAGGTTCATTCACAAACATCATCTTATGAAGACAGTACAAGATAAGGCTGATGAGATGACTTTGTGTATTAATGGTTTTAGGCATGCTTTTAAAGAATTGTTTGAAGATGGCCTTCCTTCTTTCTAGGATGAAGAAGGAAGAATTCTTTCTCAAGAACATTATCATAGCCTGTTAGTACAAAGCCATATGGATCACTCCAAGTTTGATGATTTGGTAAAGGGGCTAACGGGAAAATTCATCGTGGACAAGTTAACAGAAGACTTTGAGATATTGCAGAAATTTCTGATCGTCAAAGGAGGGCTGCCTACTATGTCTTATGAAACCTATATGGATCTGGAAGTGTCTATCTAGGAAATTATTGAGTACGACATCCCAAGCGTAGAACAATGGAGAGCAGTGGAAAGATTCGAAAAAACAAAGTATATTCTTCATCCATGAAAACAGGTGTTGTGCACTATGGAGCTGCTTGTTAGAGCCTTGTTGTCACCAAGTTGATTTTAATTAAATGATCTATTATTAGGATCAAAGCAAGTAGTTTATTATTAGTTGTTAGGGATATAGTTACAAATACTTTGATTAAACAAAATTTTCATTTATTAAATCTTCTTGGGGAAGAAATCATTTATGTATATATTTGCATTTACTTGATGTATTGGGGGTTGGAACCCATTTGTTGATCAATGTTTTTTAAAGACATATAATTTTTGAAATAAAAAAGTTGAATGTATGTGGGTTATCAAAGATTCTTGTGCTATTTACATTATAGTCTGTATTTTCTTTCTTGTGTGATCATTTTTCCAGTGCTACATTCCATTTTGTTTTCCTCGTATCTGAAGCGTAGTATTGAATGGTTGGAAGTCATACTTGTTGTGCTTTGACTATTGTTTCATATATTTCATAAATGTTTCTGCTAAAGTTAATATCGAATTCATCTTACGATGCTCTATATTGATGGACTGTTCATATTTCCTCCTTTTCCACCTAAACTTAATGAATGACTGTAATTAAGTGGTTATCTTGCCTTTGATGAAATCTCATGCATGCGATTTTGTGATATCTTTATATATTTTGACTCCATTGCCCAATTATTATGTGTATCATTTCAACCACCTATATGATGTTTAAGTGTTGATTTTATATCTGGCCTTGTTGAATTTATATTTGAGAGATCCCTTTCTGGAAAGGAAAGCCAGTTTCTTTCTGAAGTGGTTTTTTTGCTGTTACCTTTGGGATTTACCTTTTACAACCTGGGTACATTCTGAGTGTTAACAGTAGGAATGGTTTAAAAAATTTCCTTGAAAAGATATGTACCTTCTACCTATCTGGGACATAGTATCACACAGAAACATATGATGGACTTTTTTCCATGATACAAAGTATTGAAGACTTGGAATCACTTCTTAAACATTTAAGTGAAGAGGAGGTTCATGATATTCCCATCAAAGGGTTTCCTCATAGTTATTCGATAAAGGAAGTAAGTAGCTTATTAAAGAATATGAGGTATCTCCCAATACACAGCAAGATTTTGAGGAAGGGAAAATCCAAGATGATCCTATTGAAGAGATTCAGGAGGAGCCAATGATGTAACACATTGTTGAAGACTCTCCTCATGTCAACATAGCTTAAGACATTGAAGATTTGGTGTATTCTCAAGTGTGTTGCAATGTTGATATCTTTCCAGAAAGCCCTCTAGAGAAATCCACTAAACAACACATACCAAGTGATCCCATTGAATATGTCCAAAAGGTTTCCTTGATTGAAGATCATTTTTTGTGATATCATAATAGAAGCCTGTAAAGAAACTTATGATAAGATCAGTATGGTGTGTGGTGACACTAGAACTTGTTTGCCACATGTTGATGAAGGTTTGCAAATTTTATTTCCTTGTAACATTTTTTCTGAATAAGATTGTTATGAATACAAGGAAGACATGGATAGGCAGGATCATGATGCCATGGATGAAGAGTCCCCCACATATGACATGGATGGGATTGATGACTATTGGAATTTCATAGATAATCCAAATTGTGAAAATATTATTGAGAACCCCATCCATTATATGTCCAGCAAGGGGAGTGTCTATTCAAAAATTTGTGGAAGTCTAATCTACGATATGTCCATAGAGGGGAGCACAGATCTGGATGCCTGGGAAAACCTTAGTATGGAAGAGGAGCATTCAGAATTTTCACGTGATCATTCATAGTCATACCATGTAGAGCCACACAAGGGTATCACGAATGAAGACATTAAGAAATAGTATTATGAAAAGTCAGATGTGATGCATTCAGTGGAATATCAGTCTCAGCCATCTATTTCACATATAGAGGTTCCTTATGATTTGGAACTACTTGGGACTTGTGCAACAAGTTATCATTTGATAAGCCCCAGTGATCAGTATGATGATGTAGTCAGTCTGCCTCATCATTCTGATTGGTATATCAGTCCTATCCAGTCATGGATAGAAGCAACCTGCATGAGCACATACAAGTTGGGGAAGAATTTTTATGACATTATTCATTCCTATTATCTCCCATCCATCCCGCCCATTCTAAATCATCACGCAAGTTTGCAATTTCTGAATAAGGTATCCTTACTTTGGCTGGTAACCAAAGACAAGGAAACAAATTTTATGTTAATAAAATGCCTAGGTTGTTACATTGGATTTCTGATTACACTTAACCCTTTTAATATCATGCTTAGAGTAGGAAAATAAGCTCCTTGAAAGAGAGAATTTACTTTCCGCATTTCTATTTTATACTTAGCTATGATAAAACTTTGCTTCTTTTATTAAGTTACATTTATTTTGTTTAAATATATCAGCTTAATGTTTCATTTGGTTTTTTATAAAACTTGTGCTAATGAGGTTTTTCTTGTCAAGTTGAGATGTTTTTACAGGGTATATAAACCAGAGATCCTGGTGTTCTCGTATCCTCTCCTTTCCTTAAAGACCAGATCGAGCACACGTCCCACAATTGGAGCTAGAATGTTACCACCTAAGTTGTACTTAGTGGTTTTTTATCAAGTGATCCTGGTGAACCGGACAAGGATAACTTGTTCGGACTTAAGAAGACCTTTGGAAGTACTTCTGGGAAGTGCTTGTTGTACTATATCACATGTTCACACCCCATGGGGGAATTGTAATAAATGTTCTAGCATGATAGTGTCTATAAAATACTTGGTCTCTTAGAATTTATTTGTTAATTCGATCAGCCCAGGGTGTTTTTTCCCTTGGTTATTATTGGTTGTTGAATAAACGACTGATAATTTCTGAGTTTTTCACTCCATACCTCCAAAGTTGGGTTGGTCGGCTTGGAATTTAGGCATATTGAGGTTATTAGAGTCTATGTGTCAATTTATAAACATGCTATACATAATGGTCAAGTCATATGAACATGTCTAAGTCCCCCTAGGTTTTTTCAATTTTTCAATTTTTTAATTTTTCAGTGTTTTTTATTAAAATTTAATTTTTCCAAAACTTAGGCTATTTTTTAATAGTTTAATTTGAAAATTTGATTTTTTACTGAAAGTGGGCTCGGAAATCATATTCAGTCATGTAGGTGCTCATTTTCAAGCTAAGAGCACCTAGTAAACCTATAGACCCACTATTTCCTAGTTTTGAGTGATTTTCCATCACTCAGGTCAGAAAGCCCCAAAAAATCATTTATTGATTTTTTTAATTAATAAATTGATGAATAGTGGAGCAAATCCAAAATCCTAGATCAGTGGATTCTCAACCGATTTGATTGAAATCAGTCAGATCTGAACCAGATTGACTAAATCTGACAAATCCTTGACTGAAGGAGGTGATCTGGACAGATCCAGAGTTGAATTTCAACATCCTTTATGGGGAATTTAACCCTCCCTCTGTCCTCCACATGATTGGGCTCATCTAGATGAGTTTTGTTGGATGTTTCAGTTAACAAGTTGAGGTGTCAGTTAGATTAGCCTCCCGATTGACAGTTGCACTCAGTGAGACTCGGATCTGGCTCAGCTAGACACATATTAGGCATTAATGGACTCTCCTTTAGCTACTATGGTCTATCTTCTTGGGATTTGCACCCCCCTAGGTTGGATCTCCTTTTTTTGTATAAATAAAGCTCAGGCTGCCTCTTCCAAGCTAGTTAGAGCTGGATTGAACGGCTTGCTATTGTAATACTATTGTAATATTTTGATTGTTGGAATAAAGAATATTTATAGGCCAGATGGTGTAATGCTCTCATGTGTGTGGATTAATCATTGTCTTATGGCTATTGATGTTGCCATCTTTTCTCTCAATTTCTGCATCTAAACCCTGTCTGGCTTGAACGATTTAGCTAAATCAATAGGAGTATAGTTGGGCAAGTAAGGTTACTTGTTTTTTCTATATCTAATAGCATATATGTTTCAGGATATTGATTATACATGTTTAATAAGTTTATTTGTATGTAATTCTTGTCTCTTTTTCATATATATATCTAGATCTCATGAGGTTTCGTGCAAGATTGTGTGTTTAGCTTTCAGGTAGCAAGGATTGGATGAGCAGTGGATCTAATTTGACTCCACTGCACATCCAAAAAATTTGTGAAGGAATTGCCCCTCTATATTCCACTAACAAGTTTCCATTGCAGATCCATCCAACAATGGGCCTTTCCCCTTCTCTTCCTCCTTTCTATTAAAATCAATCTTCCAGTTACCTGTCTCTTCCTCTTATGATCAAATATAGTTCTAAGAATTGAATATATATTGTTATATCTATTTTATAAGAGTTTTGCTTCTAATATCTATAATTTCATAAATAATATCAATTCATAAAGATAGATCTAGGTGTAGGAAATTCCCTTTTTTGCAAGTAGCTAAAGCATAGATCTAAAGCTTGCTCATAAGGTAGCTTCCTTTTTTGTTCTTCAAAGATTTAAATTTTGAAATAAAATTTCACATCTCATTTGCTGCCCAAACAAAAAGCCAATATCCAAAGGAAATATTGCTTTCCTTGGTTCCTTTTTGCAGAAATTAGATTACCCCTGTTTAACAATTTTTACTTAGCTTTTTTTTTATAATTAGCGTGGTGACCCAAAACACTTTTAAAGTGTGTTTGGGAACATTTGATTTTAATTGATCTCTTTTTTTTAGAAGGTCTAACATAAAATAGAAGGATACTCTACCAAATTTCTGACTCTTAGACGAACCAGAGCTTCTTGGAAGCTTCCCCCACCGCTGTGTTTTAATTCAATCTTGTTACAAGCTTGTTGTAAGCCTTTGGATCCCATATAAAAAGGATCAAAGTGCATCAATTTCAATTTGATTATATTGTAAATCACTGCTAATAAAAAGAAGAGGTCCTTTTGAATAGGCTCTTTCAATCCTATTAACCATCCCCCCTGGGGGGGTTTGTGTCGGTGTCATTTTTTTAACCTTTTGTTCATCTCTCTTCAATCTAGTGTAGTTCTAATCTGCAGGGTAGTATAATTTGATTTATTATCATTTCCATATTCCATATTTGAGATTTCAAAGTAATATTAATACTTACCCCATGACTTCCTGATTGACCCAAAATGGGAAAGAGATGCGTGGTAGGACTAATAAGAAAAATGGAATTATGTATCTGCGTTTTCCTTTTCATCAACTGTTTCATCAGCTATTATAAAATTAACCCCTCCTTGATTCCCTGATTGAGATCCACTTGGATCAAAAGAGGTTCCTGGAGGGTTTTCTTTTTAACAAGAACACCCATCTCAAAATTTACTAAAATTGACAAGACTCTGGTGTATATGCTTTGCACTTGGTTGCGGTTCATCCGATTAGTGAAGCTGTATCAAAAGAACTTGAGTGACTAGAATAATTAGGATTCACTCTCCCAAATTGAGAAACCATCAGGTGAAAATCCAACACCTAGATCAAACCATTATGGTGGCAAAATACCCAAAGGAAGAGGGAACTCCTGAAAAGTGACCTAGAGGCACCGATATCTATCACACCCTAATGGGTGTGTTATGAACAATAGCCCTAGAGACTCCATTCAGCCCACATATTCCTTGTGGGTAGTCGTGAAGGTTTAGTTTTGGACATACTCCAAGTACTCTCGGGTATATCTGGACTCCACCCCTTCACCTAATTTTAATCAACTCATATTTCACATTAACTTAAAATGTACCAAGAGGCAATTGCAAAACATTCACTCCAAGCATGTGCAAGTACATTGATTATCTATTGACTCCATTTTAAGGCACTGGCTATTTTCTTGCTATATATATATATATATATATTGTGTCTCAGCATTGTGCTTTCATGTGCTCATTTTGTATCTTGTCATCTATGGTTGTTTGTGGTTAAATTTGAAACTCCTAAGTAACTCATTCAATTTAACATCACCATACTAAGTAATTTTTCCTTAGTAACTTAATAGGGTCTACCCCCCTTGGCTTCGTTAGGAGTTGAGCCTAAACTAATGAGTCAAGAACAAGGTGACAGCTTTGACTCAAGACTTTCCCCCAAGGACACACCAAGTGGCTTGAAGATTTCTGCCACATGACCCAAGTGTGTGAAATCCAGCAACACCTGGGGCATTGGCGGTTGGGTGGGTGGATCAAGGTACCACACAGGAATCCCCAATTTGAAATTGGGTAAGTGTAAGGTAGTAATTAATCACTTACTCATGACAATAGGTGTGGGAAATAGGAAGGGAATTGTGTGTACTGAAGAGGAGCCTAGATAACTCCCTGATGGTTGCGTGTGGGGATGAGGTTGTGGTTGCGGTTGCACATAATGCTGTAGCTGCGGATGATGTTATGGCTATGGATGTTGTTGTGGCTGTGGATTGTGTTGTGGTTGTAGTTGGGGCTACGACTATGGTTGATGTTTGGGTGTAGCATTGCTGGATGAGAGCATGCACAAATCTGCAGTCTCATTTGGTGTCAGTGATGGTGACACTAAGGGGAATGAAGTTGTCATTGTGGTGACACTAAGGGGAAGAAATTTTGTGTGGCACTGAGTACAGCTAAAGCAGAGTATGTCACACCTTGTTCAGCTAGTTGTGAGGCAGTATGGCTGAGGAAGCTACTATCTAGTTTATTTGATCTCCATATGGATGCTACTTGTATACATTGTGATAACCAGAGTTGCATGAAGTTGTCAGAGAATCTAGTGTTCCATGACAAGTCGAAGCATATCAAGATCAAGTATCACTATATCAGGGATATGGTGCAGAGGGGAGCAGTGAAGCTCTAGTATGTTGTGATAGAGGAACAGATAGCTCATGTGTTGACAAATCCATTGTCTAGGGTGAAGTTTGAGTACTTCAGGGAGAAGCTTGGTGTTCTATAGATCGAGGTTTCCTCCAAGGGGAAATGATGAGACCCAGAGCCATTCTGACATGGTGAGAGGATTGGTTCCTACATGATCAGAAGTAATCACTGAATTCCATTCTTGGAATGGAGGTTCCTGGTCAGTTACCAGGAATACTCGGTCTAGGAATGAGGGCCTTTCTAATACAACTATAAGATGTAGTATTACATGATAATCTGTGAGCTCATGGCCATTATAATGTGATTGAGGGATTGGTTCCCACTTGATAAGATATAAGGGTTGTTTCCATTCTTGGAATGGAGGCACCTGGTCAGTTACCAGGTAGCTCAGTCTCAGACTGGGGGCCATTATGATATGACTGTAGGATTGGTTCCTACATGATCAGATGTGAGTGCAAGCCCTTTCGAACATCCATGTTGGATTGGTTCCTCACATGTGTCAGATGTAAGTGGAGATCCCTTTCGAACATGCATGTTGAATTGGTTCCTTGCATGTGTCAGATGTAAGTGGAGAGCCCTTTCGAACATGCATGTTGGATTGGTTCCTAGCATGTGTCAAATATAAGTGCTGAGCCTTTTTTAACATGTATGTTGGATTGGTTCCTTGCATGTGTCAAATGTGAGTACTGGGCCTTTCTGAAAAGATTGTGGGATTGGTTCCCACATGGTCAGATGTGAGTGCTAGGCATGCCTTTCTGATATGATTATAGGATTGGTTCCTACATGATCAGATATAAGTGCTAGGCAGGCCATTCTGACTTAGGGTCAGATATAAGTGCTAAAGAATACCTACATGGAGGCTAGGCCTAAAACTAGCATGAAAAAGGGATGGCTCTGTAGAAATTCTTGTGATGAGAAGAATCATGAGATAGAACCCATGATGATGATCCAGCAGTGATGATCCAGATCGAGTGATGATCCAGATCTAGTGATGATGATCCAGATCCAGTGATGATCTAGATCCAATGATGATGATCTAGATCGAGTGATGATCCATATCTAGATGAAGATGACTTGAATATGAATATGACTTGAAGATGAATATGAATTGAAGATGAAGATGACAAGAAATCAATGATGATCCAGATGATACAGAGAAGATGACTTGTGCTGATAAATTATGTCGAGAGAATACCTTCCTAGTTAAGAGGGAGTGGTGATGTAATTGTAACTTTGAAATGTATTCATCCGTATATCTTATGTATTACACCCCGATGTTTATTTTGGGATGTGTCTGTAATGTAATTGAGTCATTTCATACCCTAATGTTTATTCCAGTAAGTTTCTATAATGTAAACAAGTCATGTCAAATCATTGTGGGTAACCCTTCTATTGGTCAAGGGTTAAAGTCCCCATAGTTGTGGGGCCCTAGGGTTATTACACTATACTAGAGAAGTCCACCCTAGGTGAGTCATTGTAAGTCAGGTAATAGTCCCCATCATTTTGTTAAGGATAAACCTCCTTTTTAGTCGAAGGAGGCAAAGTCCCCACAAGTTGTAGGGCACTAGGGTTATTAGACACTCCTAGAGATGTCGGCTCTAGTAAGTAATTGTTAAGTGAGGCCGACATGTTGGAGTGGGTTTCAAGTGAATGAAAGAATATAAATAGATATTGAGACTCTATATTTATCACACACACACTCACTCATTGGGGCACATGAGTGAGAGAGGAGACACTGGGATCAGAGAGAGAGACAGTACTGCTGTTGGGAGATCATCTTTATGTTTTCGGGTTTTAATTTTGGTGCTGATTCTATCTCTGAGGAAGTTGCGGGGTTTTCTCCATTTATGGTTTCCCTGAGGAAAATCACTGTGTTCATTTTCTCTTGTGTTTGATTGATGTGCTTGTTGTTATCTCAGTTAAATATCCTAATGATATGCTAGCTTAATGTTAAAAATATAACAGAAAGAACCACTTCTCTCCCTCACCGAGACAACCCAGTCATAAAGTATATATGATCTATATGAATTGTTAGTGTGTGGGTACTGACAATGAAATATTGTTGTTCAGGGTCCCACATATCAATGATATAATCTAGGAGATGTATATAGAATTTCATTCCTGGAACTCTGAATTATTTGAGCAACCCACGGTTTCGAAGGGCCTCCATAGTGGCTGGGTCACTAATAGCCTAGAATTCTTCTGTCTCCTTCCAAACCACCATGGTATGGATGATTCTACCCCTGCAAAACATTGTAAGCATACATTAGACCCATATCAATGTTAAAGGAGACACAAAAAATCAATTTTTGATGCTAAAAGATTGAAGTATTTGGTATTCCCTAGCTCTGACACATTTTTCTCTTGCATATAGAGTTCCCAACACACTTTTTTGATGTGGACAGAGAACCTTCATCACCTCTATCCTAGTGCAATAGAGCGTCAGTTCTCGTGCCCTTTTCGACTGCAGATAGATTTCCTTCAACGCCTCTATCCCAATGCAATAGAGCGACGATGCTCAACACCATCGTTGGTTGCGAACAGAGTGCCTATGGTTCCTTTGTCCCAAAATGATGAAGCGTCGATGCTCGCCCCGACCAAAGAAAATAACTTCATTCAAACTGTGTGTGCCCAGTTGGAAAATGCCCCAAAAACCCCGAAATTGAAACAAAAAATGAGAAAAACACCACCGTGAATATTAAAGGAAAGGTCTTGGCACTTACGTGCTTTGAATGGTTCAGGAATTGGTAGATGGTAGAACCTAGAATAAATGAATGAATATTTTCCCTATTTGCACCAACTTCACCTATTCCAAATGGTGAAACACAAATGGTAAAAATGTTTTACCATTTTCCTTCTATTTATAGTAATTTTGACCCTTTTATTTTTTATTATTATTTCAAAATTATTTTAATATTATGGGTTTTATCATTTGTTTCCTATGGTTTTATTATAAAGAAGGTTCTAATATGGTTCTCAATATTTCTAGGTCAAATCTATCGAGATCATGGCTATGTTACAAGTTCTTTTTGTCTTTTTCATACTTAAGGTGAAAATGAAAAATTACCAAGTGTTTTTTACACTTTCCCATGCTCATTAAAAGTCTAGAAAAAGAGTCTCAATTCCACTTTTGATGTTTTTTTAGAATTGTAAAAATTGGCTTATGAAAAAGAGAACCTGTTATAGATTTATATTTAAGCTCTTTTCAGTCTCCTTAAAAACACAAAAAGATTGCCAAGCGAACTTGTTACGTTCAAGCTTGTAAAAGTATCAGAACAATCGACTAGTCGATCATAGATTATCTCTTTTTCGGACTGGTTAGGGATATTTATGAAAAAAGGAACACTCTATTTGATATCAGCTAGAAGAGTTCTCTGAGGCATCATTTTATACTTTTTTGGTCCTTAGAGACTAAATTGACGAAAAAGGGCCCTTTGTAGTCTCTATGTGTCTTCGTTCAGACTCTCTAAACATGAACGATACTGAGTTCAATTTCATCGAAATCATGAAATCAAATGATGAAGGACCCTTTCTGGGAACAAAACCCTTGAGAATGGACTCATCGCTTAATGAGCTACAACAAGTTTCTGTTACCCTCTTTGAACTCGTAAAAATGAAAAGAGTCACTCATCATACATGATGGGGAAATTAAGGGAAAGGGGAGTAGTTTTGCATTTTGTTTTCTGGAAGCTCATAGTCAACCTTTGAACATGGAACTTGTCTACATTTGCATATCTAAACATTTGGGTATTCAGCTCGTATCTGAGTCAATCCACTTTTGCGATTCACCCGAATCCTTTGAGTCAATTCAAGTAATGCATTGTCATATTCCTTATATTACATCATGTTTCTATCTCATCAAGTTAGTGCTGCCAAGTCATTTGTCATGCCGCAAATTGTTTAAAGGATGACTCTTTTAAAATTCAACTCATTAGTAACTATACCTTCTTAAAAATATGGTCATGTCTAAGTCAGATTCAAGGTTGTCTCTTCACTTCATAACCAAATTTTGTTCCATGTTTAATGTCGGTGATGGGGCAATGATCATGGCCCTCCTTCGATGAGTCTATTCATGTCAATTTCAGCACATCATCCAGGAACTAGATTTCGAAACCTAGTCAAGACCTTGAAGCCTGCATGCCTCAATGGAAAGTTTCCTTTCTTTGAATAGTAGGTTTTCATCAATGAGCTTGGATTGATATATTCTATCAAGCGTTTGACTTCAAAACATCTATTCACACTTGGGAGAATGTATTGAGATACCTTGGGGATCATTGAAATTAATGGTCATTTTCCTCACACTTGTTAACAATATACATCAATAACTGGTAATCAAGTGGTTTCTACCATGTTTGGAGTCAATACATCTATCCACATGACTAGAATCGTATCGGTTAGGGATTGGAATGAAGACCCTGAGCGGTTAGGTTTCATCAACATAATTTCCTATCCTCGGGTTTCGATGGAAGATTATTTGGAGTCATGACATGGATCGACATTATATGTTTGGTGGCTATGTACATACTGGGTTTAGATAACATGGATCTAATTTGTATGTTCGGTATCCATGATCCTCTCTCTATGTCATTGATCATGGATCTACAGTGTATTCTTGGTAGCCATGACATGGTCATATTCATGGATCTGTAGGGTATTGGTCTTGCAGCCATGATTGAGTCAGAAAAGTTAGTTATTGGTATTATGTAAGTTGTGAACTCATCGCTTACTACCTTTAAAACCATTTTGTGTGTAGCAAATTATTTCACCTATCATGTCGTTCTAGCATCATACTTTGGGGGGAATTCTGTTGCACCTGCAAAATCCAATATTGCTTGATGACCCTTCAGAAAGCCTATTCTAAGATTCCCTTGGTGACTTTTTTTCATCATTAGTGAGACCAGTGCTTTTACTAAGTTGTGACAGAGCACCAATGGTGCACTATCCTGTGGGGAAAAGAACCTCAATGCCTTTTTGTCAGTTGACACTAGGCACCAATGGTTCTCTTCCACTTTGATCAAGAAACGTTGACATTTTTTCACCTTAAGCAAAGTGCGTTGGTGGAACTAAAAATTGAAAAAAGAATATTCTAGAAGCTTCTTTGAGAAATCCTCTGTGGAGTTGGTTCCTACTAGCTAGGGAGAGGTGGCATTATCCTTCCTCTCCTGTGGGGATCACCTCCTATCCATTTCATAAGTGAATCTCATGTCATTTGGACTATAAATGAATCCTTAATGGAGTGAGTGGGAGGAGGACAAAGAAAGCACCCTTATGTTGTTGGTCTGAGATCTGGTTTAGAGGCAAGTTTGAGTGAGTCTTAGTGAGAAGAGATTGTTGTGAGTGTGAATTGTTGTAGATATTTTGTGGAAGATAAAGATAACAACATCAAGGATTTATGGTTGTCACTACATTCTTTTCATTCATTAATACAAAAGTGTTCCCCTTTCCCGTACTTAAATTGTGCTAATATCAATTAAACGTTGTTAGATTCCTTGATCAGTATCATAGATGGTTAATTTGTCATGATGCTCTCACTTTGTGGTTTTGTCTTTTGATCTCCCTTTGCAGGTACTGAAGATTGCAAGAAGGACTTTGGAACAAGGACAAAAGGCACTTAGATTTGAGGTATGAGATTGATTTCATGTTGATTAAATTAAGTATCTAGGGAAAGGATATGTTGTTGTGTTTCTTTTGTTCTACACTTGTATCATATAGGGTAGATGAACAATCAGTGTCTACACCGGTTGCAGAATTCCTTGAAACAATGATGAACATTGAATATGTGTTTTCAAAATAATAAATAGAAATTCAAAATCATTTTTACGATTTTTTTCAATATGATCAATATATGTTTTCGATATAAAGAATATGTATCATAGGTAATGGTTATAAATTTATAATGAAAACGTGTTATAGTAGGATGTATAATAAAAAATTGTTAAACATAGAGTATATAATATACTTGGACATAACTCATAGATAGTGTAGCAAGGATTTATCCCTGCTACAGGGGCAGGAATGGCTCCCTTATGCCTATAGGGCACAAGGGTAGGTTCCCGCTAATGGTGAAATGCACAAAACGAAACGAAAATAACAGAAGCAAAATAATAAACTAAGCTAAGCTAATCTAAACAAGAAGAAAAATCAAATGGAAAGAATAGTAAACTAAATCTAATGGTAGAAAGAATAAAATGGAGCTATGGTGAACCCCTCTGCAGAAAATGGGTTAGGGTTTTGCCTCCTTAAAACCTGCAAATAAACCTAAGCTACAATGGAAAACCTATAAAACAATGTCAATAAAAAAACCTGCAAATAGGAATCAAGGTTAGAGAGAAAATAACACTAAATAATTAAGAAACAGAAATAAACCAGTGGGTATACCTTCTCTTGGGTGGAAATGGGTCACCATGCCCTAGCTCATGGGAGCACCTCTCTTGGTTTGGGAGCAATGGCTTAATGGGAATGGAAACAGAGGAGAGGGAGTGTGGGTGGTTTGAGAGGCAAAGGTCTCAAAGCATCCACGGGAAACATAACAATAGGAAATGGGAGAAGTGTTTCGAGAGTGACCCCCCACCCTCCTTTTATAGCTTTTCCAAGGGGTTTTAGGGTTTTAAGCCCTTGGTCAAGGCTTTAGCCCCTTTCTTCAGCCTTTAGCCCCTTTTTCCCTAACTTTTGCCCCTTTTAGGGTTTTATCCCCTTTTTGAGTGCTTTAGATCCTAGGGGGCTATTTTGGGCCCTTTTGGGGGGATTTTAGCCCTTTTCTTCATCCTTGGGCTCTTTTGGAGCTGTGGGGGTCTAATGGAAGGTCTGATGGAGTGATATGGGGGTTGTGAGATGGTTTCCTTGGGTGGTGTAGGCGATAGAGAGCTATGTGGGGGATTTTTGGGTTAACAGATTGCCCCTTGATGTGTGAGGGCAGGTGCTCAACATATGGCCGATGGACATCATAGGATTTACTGTGTAAAGGTGGTGCTTCCGAGGCTGGGGCATGGTGGCTTTTGGTTTTTGTATTAATTTGGTTCCCATCAATGGGTGAGATACAAATAAATGTGTGACATGTATATGGACGAGGTGGGCATTTCCATGCTCATGACAATGTCAAAAGAATAATTTGATATATGCTCTAAAATACAAGAGCCGATCATATAAAATTGATGTTACAATGTTGGTTGCCTCTATGTGATGAGGAATACAATACTGATCTGGTACATTGGACCCGTGGCATTCTCATGGAATGCTATATCTTCATGACTGACGATCTGCTGGATCTGGTACATAGCTGTGTGGACTAGCTGAGTGAGAATCAGAGTCTGTGTGGTACAAGTATGTTGCATCAATCATAAAGGTATATCGAAGCACTGATGGGGCTTCAGATCACCGTCTCCAACGCAGCCCAGAAATCACAAGGGACATAACCTGTTTAGGTCCCTCAAGTAGACTCACCAATGTGCTAGAGTCAGGTGACATCTAGGGTATTAAACCAAATACTGTGCGGAACAAACCTTGTATGAATCTCAATGGTGCGATGATGGAGTTGAAGTTGAGCACGTGAGAAAAAACCATCCCAAGAGGCACTAAGGACTCCTCTCAAGTGGTCCAAGGAACTCATCAATGATGTTAATGAAACCAAGGTACAGGGACCTATGGTACTATCCTCTAGAATATGTGTGTTGGTGTCGACAGAGGGAGACCTACCCCTAGTCAAGGAAATGATGTTTCCTTGACAAGGAGCATGAGGGAGATAATCGAAAGATGTGAAGCAATCTACGGACTGACTCACTGAATGCGGAGGGCTGAGGGGGAGGGAAAGAACTAAACAGGGGTAGGGGGAGTGTGGGAGACTCAAACTTCCTTTGTTCAGAGTATGATGGTAGGGCAGACCAAGGAGAAAATTAAACTGACTCAAGGGAATGGGATCATAGCTATAATACAGGGAATGTCGCTGCAGATGGGAAATACTTGGAGGAGGTGGACACTTTTGATACTGATGGGATCCAAGGAAAACACGTTGTATAGTACTTTGAACAAAGGTGACCCAATGTGGGAATGCTGAAAAATTGTTTACTATGGGGTGGTGTCTAGGGACACCGTTATGGTATGATCTCATGTATTTTTGGTGAGCCTAAGAAAGTAAATGCTCGATGGTGCTTTCAATTTTAGAGAGTTTGAAAGCCCGAAGAAGACTCCAGTGGGGGATCTTTTTCATTGATAGTCTCATGTGCCTAAAAAGGGATAAAAGTATACATAGGAGAGCTCTCCCATCCTGTAAGGGATGAGAGACTTATTTACCATTGGTAGTCTAATCAGGCTGGAAAAGGTTAAACCTATACTGACTGGATGGTCATTCAAATACTTTTATGAGCATGAATGAAACTAAGTTTTCTCTGCAATATTTTCTTGATGAGATGGTTGGAAAAGCGCTTAATGACAACCAGTGGTGAGATTTTTAATAAAGTGCTGCCCCTCTACCCGAGAAAGCATAAAAGTATGCAGAGGGGAACGGTCTTGGCTGGAGTGTGCCAAAAAGGTCCTTTTCAATTGATGGTCTACATGGTCCGCAAAAGGAGGTAAACGCAATGATGTAGACACCCTTTCCTATACTTTAGTGAGAAGGAAAGGAACCAGCTACGCTCAGCTATCTTTTCATTGTTTTAAGGAGTTAGAAAAGAGCTTAAACACGACTCCAGTGTGGTCAGCCAATTTTGGTGGCACGAGCGGTGCCTCATGTCGAGACAGTGGGAAGAGGTCCAAAGGTCATCCATGAAGTATGGATGGAGCAGAAGGATCTCAAACATACCAATACATGCATGGGATAGATCATGGTAGAGGCTCATGAGTTGGTGCGACAGAGGCATGCAAATCGATGTGGCTCTCAGACAGAGGTCAGGAGAGCATGTGTGTGGGTTGCAGTGGATGAACTTGACTATATGCGATGTGAGTGCAAGTTTAGGGGCACTTGTATGACAAATATGTGCAAAAAAAGAAATCATTTTGTGGACGGTGGTCTAGAGGTCCACGTAAGGTGTGGTAAAAAGAAAAGACAATCTATGTGTTAAAAATACAAAATAAAATCTAAAATTACATTCCTTAACAGGTGCTGTCCCGAAAAATCGCATGAGTAGTGGTCAAGGAGTGTGATATAAGTACAGGTCCATAGAAACTTGCATCATCATGTCATGGCTTCGTAAATCGAGGTGACTGGTGAGAAATGGTCCTAAAATTGGTCTGTTAAACATGAGACCATGGTCTCATCAAGAGATGGAAATTTGAGACTGGAGGTGTGAGAGGTGTCTCAAACCAGTTTCGAGTGACTTTGGATTAGTAGTTGATGGTGCTACCCCTGACTTGTGCTAAAAACCGTTGAAAAACAATAAAGGGAAAAAAACTACGCTATAAGGCACTCATAGTGGTTATATTAGGCATAGAATCTCTTGAGGTGGAGCCCGTTAAATGACTTCTTCAAGAGTCGACTATCTAAGTCAGTGAAGAGGTATGCCCCCTTGCCGAGATGAAGGTCATTGGCAAGGCAGGATGACGAAATATGGTCTTTTATTGGAAGAACCAATTCCACACTATGGTTTAAAGGGAATGGGTTAAAATCGAAGGCGGTCTTATAGATCTCCCCATCATCACGTAAGTGGTGCCAGGATAGATCAGGTGGATATTCCACAGCCGATGAGATGAAAGGGAAACTGGTGCTAGAGATCATGTAAATGGTATTGGTTGTGGTTTCTGTGGCCTTGCCCCTAGTCTCTGTTGGAGGAAGAGGGGCAGGCCTGGAGATGGGAGGAGTCTTCTATGGACTTGGACGTAGGTGAAACATCATCTCAATTGGATGGACATGAGTCAACACATCCTGGGGACACAAAGGTAGGGTAGGTGGTTCAAGGTACCGCGCAGGACCTTTTAGTGTGAAATCTTGTAGAATGTGGGTTTCCAAGATAGAATTATTCACGATATCGGATGGTAGGAAAAGGAAAGGGAAAAGGAAAAGGAAAAAGAAAATGTTGATCGAGAATAAACCCCACTATTTCCCTAGTAATTGAGGTTGCAGCTATGGCTGGGGAAACAATGGAAGAGACAGGTCTAATGGACTGTCAGTGATGGTGGAGACAAGAGGGTCTGTAGAACTAGACATGATGTAAATGGACATGGAGTCCAAAGAAGGTAGTGGTGGGTGGAATTCTTCAATTAGGGTGATTTCAGAATCAAGGAAATGTTGACAGAGGTCAGTAAGAGCCATTCAAAATTCAGGCAAGTCTTAGCAATGGTGAGAATAATGGCCATACAAGCCACAAAGGGTTCAAGTATGGTTTGTCCTCAATGCCTTGTTCCTGACTATTGGTGCAGTTGGGGGTTCAACCACGGGGATGTTTTTGTTTGTATCCATGGCATCTAAATGTGCACAAATCATTGGGATTTCAGGCCAATTCTGAGTTGGATGGCCCTGTTGCTCACAGATGGTGCAAGATGGGACTTGTCATGGTTCTGTGGTGACTTTGGAATACTTTCCCTTGGCCCTTTTGGGTTGGGGCAGTGTATATGCAGGTGCAGTGGTTGGCTTGTGCGGACCGAGTGGAGGGTGAGACTTGACCGCGATGGGTTGCACCGAGGTTAAGACAACCTGGGGCATTACTGGTTGAGCTGGTGGATCAAGATACCACACCGAAATTCCCAACATAATGTTGGGTAGGATTAAGGTGTCCATGACTAGCTTGCTCATGACACCAGGTGGGGGAAAGAGGAAGGGAATTGTATGGACTGGAGATGAGCCTAGATAAATACTGGTTGCATGTGGGGATGTGGTTGTGATTGCGGCTGCACATAATGATGTTGTTGCGAGTGGTGTTCCAACTGTTGTTGGTGGTGCGACTGTGGATGATGTTGTGGTTGTGGTTGGGGATGCGGCTGTGGTTTTTGTTTGGGTGCAGTAGTGCTAGATGAGACCATGCACAAGTCCATAGTTTTATTTTGTGTCGGTCATGGTGACACTAACAGGAAATGAGCCATCATGGTGGTATCGGTAAAAAACCCAGGGCCCACATTCAATGATGGAGAGGCTGGTGTGTTGTCAACCATAGTGTTGGTTGCAGGGACGACATTGGCGTGTATGGTCATCCCTTACGGCTCAATGGTGGTGATGGTAGGGATAACATTAGTAGGTGCCGTTAACCCTTACGGATCATGATAAGTGAGCTGGTAAACTATCACAATCTTCCCTTCATGGGGGAACATCATGAGATGGAAGCTAGTTGATGCGACTTCTCTCATGGCATACATGTAACTCCTTTCGAGGAGGAGGTTCTAGTCCAGTTGAGCGTTGACGACTTCTATGTTGATTAGCACTGTCTTCCTAGCTAATGTGATGGGGAGATGAGGGAGGATTCCTTGGGCTTTAGTGGGATGTCCATCATAATCCCATAGAGTCATGGAGGATGGTTGCATAATTGGTGATCCAAGCTTCTTCCAAACCAAGGTAGACATGAAACACATGGATTCCCCCTCATCCACTATGCATCAGTGCACAACCAAGTTTCAGATGGACACTAGGATTTGGAAGGCGATAGTGGAGGGCATGCACGGCTCTATAGCAACAGAAATGGAAGGAATAGAAGTAGAATAGTAAACTAAGCTAAGCTAATCTAAAAAAGAAGAAAAAGCAAATGGCAAGAAAAGTAAACTAAATCTAATGGAAAAATGAAGAAAACGAAGCTATGGTGAACCCCTCTACAGAAAATGGATTAGGGTTCCATCTCCTTAAAACCTGCAAATAAACCTAAGCTACAATGGAAAACCTACAAAACAATGTCAGTAACAAAACCTGCAAATAGGAATCAAGGTTAGAGAGAAAATAACACTAAATAACTAAGAAACAGAAATAAACCAGTGGGTATACCTTTTCTTGGGTGGAAATGGGCCATCATGCCCTAGCTCATGGGAGCACCTCTCTTGGTTTGGGAGCAATGGCTCAGTGGGAATGGAAATGGAGGAGAGGGAGTGTGGGTGGTTTGAGAGGCAAAGGTCTCAAAGCATCCACAGGCAGCATAACCATAGGCAACAAGAGAAGTGTTTTGAGAGTGACCCCCCACCCTCCTTTTATATCTTTTCCAAGGGGTTTTAGGCTTTAGCCCCTTTTTCGGGCCTTTAGCCCCTTCCACCCTAACTTTAGCCCCTTTTAGTGTTTTAGCACCTTTTTTACGGCTTTAGCTCCTAGGGGGCTATTTTGGGACCTTTTTTGGGGTTTTTAGCCCTTTTCTTCATCCTTGGGCTCTTTTGGAGGCGTGGGGGTTCAATGGAAGGTCTGATGGAGTGATATCGAGGTTGTGAGATGGTGTCCTTGGGTGGTGTAGGCCATAGAGAGCTATGTGGGGGATTTTTTGGTTAACAGATATAATTTGTTGAAATTCTAATTTTATAATGAACATTAAAAGTTTTATAATTTTAAAATGAAGATGTGTTATAACGTAAGGATATAATAAAACATTGTTAGGATATTATATAGGATATAATGAATAAATTCATGAAATTTTTTTAGGATGTAATTTATGATAGCATGGTTGATATTTAGAATAAATAAAATTGTTATAATGTAATAAGATAAAGTTTAGAATTTTAATTAATAAATTAAATTTTAAATATAAAAGTTTATGGTTTTAATTAAATTAAATTAATATTCATGATATCTAATGTATTTAATATTTATTTGTTTAAATTTAAGTATAAATTTAAAATGTATGTAATAAATATAAGTTAAGTGGGATTTTAATATATATACATATATCAAAATTAAAATATTTATTTTATTTTATTTTATTTTATGGGTACTTTACTTTAGAACATTTATTAAAAGTACTCATATTTTGAGTCATACCAAAGATGATTTTTTATTAATTTTATTTTTAGACATATTTTTAATTTAAATCAACCGTAGTTACATAGATTAGTTAATATTTTATTATATCTCTTATGAGCCCCATTTTAGACCTCAAAATTCCCCGAATGGGAGTCACCTTTAAGGTCTTTTCAGTCTCCTTAAAACACGAAAAATATTACCAAGTGAACTTGATATGTTCACGCTTGTAAAAGTATTCAAACGATCGCCTAGTCAGTGGTAGGTTATCTATTTTTCACACTAATTAGACATATTTACAAAAAATGAACACTCTAGTTGATCTCGGCTAGAAGAGTTCTCTTGGGGCTTATTTTATACTTTTTTGGGACCTAAGGACTAAATCATACAAAAAAGGACCTTTTGGAGTCTCCTTCTGTCTTCGTTCAGACTCTCTAAACATGAATGATACCGAGTTAAATTTCAATGGAATCATTAAATTAAATACTAAGAGACCCTATTTTGGGAGCAAACCTCTCCTTTCGTAGATTCGTAAAATGTATGAGAATGGACTCATTATCCGATGAGCTATAACGAGTGTTTGTTGCCCTCTTTCGACTCGTAAAAAAAAATAGGTACTCATCCTTCTTGGTGGGGAAATTAAATGAATAGGGATTATAATTTCATTTGTATCAATGGAATATCACAGTCCACCTTTGAACATGGAACCTATCTACATTTCCATTTTCAAACAATTGGGTATTCAACTTGTCACCAAGTCGATCCACTTTCGTGAGTCACCTGACTCCTTTGAGTCAATTCAAAAAATGTGTCGGAATATCCTTGCATTACAACTAGTTTCTATCTCATCAAGTCAATGCTTCCAAGTCATTTATCATGCCACAATTTGTTCAAATGGTGTATGTTCTGCAATTCACCTCGTTAGTAACTTTACCTTCTTACAAATTCGGTCGTATCTGAGTCAGCTTCATGGTTGTGTCATCACTTCAAAATCAAATCTTGCACCATGTTTCGTGTCAATTATGGGGGAAACATCATGACCCTCCTTTGGTGAGTATATTCCTATAAACTTCAGCACACAATCCAGGAATTAGACTTAGAAACCAAGTCAAGTACCTTAAATCTTGCATGCCTTAATGGAAGGTTTCCTCACTTTCGACGATAGGTTTTCATCAATGACCTATGATTAAAATATTCTATCAACTGTTCAAATTCAAAATGATTATTCACAATTGAGAGAATGTACTAAGATACCTTGGCGATCATTGACATCAATAGTGATTTCCCTTGCACTTGTTAACAGTATACATCAATGACTAGTAAGAAAGTGGTTTCTACCATGTTCGACATCAAGACATATATTCACATAGCTAGAATTGTATTGTTTGGGGATCGGAATGAAGACCTTGAGTGGTTAGGAATTCATCTAGATAACTTCCTATCCTCGGGTTGCGATAAAGGATTATTTGAACTCATGGCATGGATCCACATTGTATGTTTGGTGGCTATGTCCAGTATTTGTAACTGATTTGTATTTGTTGTAGCCATGTTTCGTTTTTGACATTATTGATCATGGATCTACAATGTATTCTTGATAACCATGACATAGTCATCCTCATGGATATGCAATGTATTGGTCCACAACCATGATTGTGTCAGATAATTTAGTTACTGGTCTTATATCAATTGTGATCTCATCTCTCTTTGCCTCTGATAGCAGATCGATGTCTAGCAAATTATTTTACCTATCACATCCTTCAAGCTTCATACATTGGGTAGAATTATGTTGCACATTAAATATACACTGATGCGTAAAAACCCTTCAAAACACTTCGCCAAGGATTCTTTTGGGTATTTTTTCCCACTCTTAAGTTGACTAGCACACTTTCCCTCTTATGACACAGCATTAGAGAAGGTTGACACACCTTTTCCACTAACATTAGGAGCCACCAGTTCCTTTACCTGTAACATCCCTGACCCTCTGATCGATGAAGAGGATAATACCAAACAATCAAACAGACTGGGAAAATATCCCCATGAACATGAACAGGCATATAATGCTGAAATAAAAGCTTAAACATCCAAAGTACTAAGATGCATACTCATACATATATTTAGCGGAAGCAAAACAACATTCATTCATATACATGTTCATCATAATTCATTAACAGTAAACATAAATGCAGAAGTAAGATAAGCAAGGATACTTATCTCGTAAAGAACTTGTCCTGCAACCAGCTACATCGCTGCAACGTTCCACCTAGCCATAGGCCATCATGCTCATCAATCTCTCAGCAACACTACCACCCCCAAGGTGGGCATGATTCCCAAATGAATAAGGGACTAAGTAGGCTTACACATAGCCAAGGTACACAAATCAGCCAAGACCAAATAGTAGGGCTTATCAGGCTATCAAGGAGCTAGGAGAAGTTAAATTCTAAGATGGTGAGCTCATGGAAGAGCTAAGGAAACCTCCACCAGAGCTAGCCTGACCTCTAAGACACCCACACACACCCAACACCAGGAAATCAATCCCTTCTCTACTACACAATCCCTCAGGCCTTGACCCCCCCCCTTTTTAGTGCTCTTCAGGGGTTGTGGAGAAGAAATACAGCCATCTAAGTCTGTCTTTGTATCTTCCAAACACCAGGATTCTCAAGCATACCCAGATTTCAACCCACTCCATACAGTCCGAAGACCAACCACTGCGTGCATGCAGCTAGACAAGCAATTCATAGCTTGGGCAGGGGATACCAACACCTAAATCATTCTTGGCCCTATAATGGCCAAAATGATTCAATCAATATCCTATAGCAACTAAAACATGGAAAATACCATATCCAACGAACAACCATGAAAACCACAGCACACGATCCCCAATGAAACCGCTGGAAAAATTACATAGACTGTAATGGGCAAGAAACAAACTCCCAATCTGTACATGAGGGGAAAATATAGCCAAAATAGTGTATGTACTCATGACAACCATCGATCAAGGAAAGAACAATAGCCCCAGTTCCCAATGAAGTAACATGACATTATATAGTCTAGACACAACTAGCAACATTGGAAAACAATGGTCCTTCCTCAACGATGAATCCACAACACCTTTTCATAGTTGACAATGGTGGAGTAAACACATATTATCTATGTGAATAGGAGGGAAACATCCCACAAAGGAAAACCATCAAAAAATATCTCACAGTTTGATAAATGGAGAAAGGAAAAATGATTATCTGCCAAGATCGGAGGAAGAACTGATCCACAGACCAGCAATCTGTGAGAGAAGGGAGAACTAACCCCCAATCAATGGATCATGGATCCTTTTAACTCATCTCATCGTGAGGGAAATGAAAAACCGGTGATGGGGAGGGTTGACAGAACAAAAACGGTTGGCATACAAAGAAGCGTGTGAGGAAACCACTCCCATCCCGCGCGGGTGACTGAACTAGCTGGTGGAGAGTGCATGGGGGAAAACCTACCACCACCTCTATCCAGCATTAACTTCCCAACTAACATCAAGGATTTTAATGGCTGACACATGTCTTTTCCCTAGTGACCCCCCCACGGGTTGGACAACCCCCCCCCCTTAACCTTAGGAAATCATGCCCTTTTCATTTAATGTTGCACCGTCGTAGCTGGATGTAGGTTTAATTTAATTAATGTGCATATTTACATGATGCAAAACTATCATGTGTTGGATAGAACGATATACCATTGGAAACGATCCCAATGTCTGAAACATAACACAACCAAATCGATGGTGGTTTTTTTGCCTTTAGCTCCACATAACGATTAATTACAACATATACATCATGTTTCTTTTAATGCAACCGAGGTCAGAATCGGGGATGTTACAATCCCCTCCCCCTTGGAATAACACCATCCTTGGTGTTCTAATACATAGGAATGCATATACCATTTGCACATCAAAATTTCAAAATTTTGCAGATTTGTCCCACATTCAATTATTTACTTGAACTTTCAGGACCAAGCCCCTCGGCTTCCATGAGTTTCTCTTACTGGTTCTCAGCTTTCTGCTCATCCCCAAGTCTAGGAACTTTTCTGTATCTTGAGTATCTCTCCAATATTTTCTTGGGTCTTGGAAATTGTTTGAAGGAGACTTCCAGCCAAATCCAACAGCTTTTGGTCAGCTACCATGATCAATGTGCATCACTGGATTTCACTTTTCTCACCTTTGACATGCATCGTTGAAATTTTGTCAAACCAAGCATAATATAAAAATCAGTCAATTAATTGTCCAATTGGCATGACAGTCCAAGTCTCATCAAGGAGACTTTCATATTTTTCATGCTTTCCCAACAGGAAAATGAGCTCATTCATGTCCATTCTTGGGCAGGGAATTAACTATTCCAACATTCATAATTATTTTAAGAAAATAGACACAATTTATTTCCAACCATACATGCATTCAACAATCTTTTGTTTTCACAATGCATAAGTATAATAAAAAACAAAAGAGAGAGAAGCAAGATTTTTTCCCCTCTTTGTCTTGTTCCATCCTAGAACCCACACCACCACTATGGTTTTCATGCTCTCATCCTTTTTCACTTCATCGTGAATGTTGGACCAATCCCTCTTGGTCATGACACTTAGTGTATCTGGTCTATTTCAGACCTCTCAACCATGGAGCCTCCCCACATGGTTTATCTTGGCTGCTAGGAACTTCATAGTCTCACTAGCACATTTTTCATCACTACTCATTCTGAGCTCTTCAGGACAATCACATGTCCACATGCACCCCTAGGATGCTTTCATAGTCCTTGCTTCCAGTGATACCTATATTAAAACATTGAATAAATTCACATGTTTAGTTTATTCTCATTAGTTTTTTTTATAAACAAGATCTTAAAACACCATTTCCAAATCATATACACATGTATATTCATAAGCAAGAAATTGCAAAATAATCCAATACTTATTTGTATTGTGCGTTTTCTCTCTGGTCCATATGATCCTGCTTCACCTTGCAAGCCTTGGGATCACCTATGGACTTGGATGTTAGGTCAGCACGCAGGATACTTCACAACATCCTTTTATATATATCAAGCATAGTCAAGCCAACCTACAATTGGGTTTATCAGACCATCCAACCAAGCCAATATACAATTGGGTTTATCAGGCTGTAGCTAATCAAGCCAATACACTGTTGGGTTTATCAGGCTACTCAGCCAAGCCAGCTAACAATTGGGTTTATCAGACTACATGTGGTCAAGCCAACACAGTAACATTTCCACAATTTTCACAACATCAAATAATTACACAGTCAAGCCAACCTTCAGTTGGGTTTATCATATCGTTAGCACATCACCTACACTTATATCAACAATACACTTATATCAACAATGCACTTATATCAACAACCAATCAGCCAAGACAACGCAGTTGGGTTTATCAGGCCATCAACAATAACACATGCACTTATATCAACAATAAACGACCATTTCTAGGTCCAGGATCTACTATGGATTCCCAGGCATATACTAGCCCAACATCTCCTTCCAGTACATATTTATGCCGACTGGGAAGGGAAATTTATCATTACCATTTCCAAGTTTCATTTCTAGCAGTGAGCTCTAATTCCACCACCCCATACAACACAAGGAACCACCCCCTTATTTGCTCTCTAGTCCCTCAGGAATGTCTCCTTCTCTATGCTTTTCAGTAGGAGGTAGGATGAGCCCAAGCCATAGTCCATTTAGTGTGCAACACCAGACTGCATCTGTTTAGCCTGACAACACACACAATATAAGTAACTCATCAGCGTTATTGTTCTAAAACTAGAATCATATTTCATACCATTCACTATCAAGTATTGAGACACCAGGAGTGTGTCCATCCCCTAGGGTGTAATCAATATTGAAAACCCTTTCATGATCTGACATCGGGAAAGTGTGTACCCCTTTCTGATGTGAACCATGTAGTCCCTATTCATACTCAAACAATCTGCCATAATGGAAATAAAATCGAAACATGCACTGCATATTGAATTTAACAATTTGACATGCGTATTCTTAGCTAGGGTTAGAGAACACTTATCCATTTGTCGAGAGAGTATTCCTTCATTAAGGAGAAATGGGGGCTCCCTTCTCTGAGTTGAAAGTCCCTCGATTTTCCATCCCAACTCCCTTTTACATTTCATATCCACACATGTATTACCGACATAATCTATACCATCTCACTCATGTTACTTACCAAACATGTAGTGCAGATGAGACATTTCCAAAATCTCCAATGGAGTTTCACCCGAAACCCATTTCCAAGATAGGGGAGAACTTCCCCATAAACTCTGGCTCCTTTAGGCCATCACACATGGTATTCCTGCAATGTGTACCCTAGCATAACATGAACACCCACTTACAATGCATCCTCTTGACACAATTGATGAGACTCTTCTCATGAGGTTTGGCTCTTTCACATGGTAGGTTCTACTATTTGTCATGGTATTACCCACTTTTTCATGTCCCAAACAATCTACCTGAAACCTGAACCTTAGTTAGCCAAACACTTACTAAGTCTTGATGCATATAACTTTTTCATTTCTGCAACAATCACTGAAGCATTTTCAGAATTTATAAGATTCAAACACTTCCAGCTGTTAATCATATCAATATTACCAAAACTCATTTACTTCACGCAATCATTATCATACTAAAATTTGCAAGGTCACATCATTTACGCCAAAATGAAATGTTCATATACTTCTTAATTCACAAGCGTATCATGTGTACCACCTTGCCCTTCCATAGAGCATTTTCGACAGCCAATTGATAATGACTACCTTCTTCATGCACTTACTATCCTGAATTCATAACAGCTTTTGAAATGGTTGTAGAATTGTCATCTATTCATCATTTCATCCATTAGTTATTCATAATAACACATACAGGAATGACACATTTTTGTATGAATGTAGCCTAAATTTTAAATACCCACATGGTATGAGATCACTTACTTTTACCACTCCATGCAATTGTCATAATTGAACCCTTACCTTCATGGGTCCTACTTACACCCTTGACATTACATGTTTGGTTGGTCTCTTGCAAGAGATTGCAGAAGTTTCTCACCAACTTTTGATCTTGGTTTTGTTGCCTTATCCCTTTCTTCATAGGGTTTGTGGTCACATCCATTAGCATCAACAACATATTCATCCATGCCTAGGTTGTCATTGGTTTTTCCACTAATGCCAACACCAATGTAATATTTACCATTAGTGGTTCATTATAAGTGTATAATTATCACTACTCTTACCAACATGTAATATCCTATGCATGCAAGGCATATCCTCATACATTTTATGTACAAAACTTATAAAATGTAATTATAATTAGCAAGACAGGGTTTAAGGAAATTTCCCTTTACAAGTCCCTCATCTTTGCATGGAACTCCTCTTCCACACAACAATTGGTTTGACTTCATGGTCTTGCTACCTATAGGCATGCAATTCTTGTATTTTTCCATATTGACAACCACTAGTACTTTGCAGCACCACATTCGAACTCTGCGGATTCCTCCTTGTTCCCTACTGGATAATCTTTCCAATGCCTATCCACATGCTTCATTCTGACCTCGGGTGTGAAAACCACACCACTTCTAAAATGATGATTTTCATCAAATTTAGGCAAAACACACAACTATTTTTTGGTCTGAAATGCCAACTTCAGGCACCTAGGGTTCTCTTCCTTTCCAATCCTGAAACTACTGAAAAATCCAATGAGAATTCACTGCAAAACCCATTGGAACACTAGTTAGAATTTGCTGAAATTTCCACTTGAAAACCCCAAAATTCCTTTTTCCTAATCGGACCTTTTTCCAACTAAGTTTCTGATGTTTCAACTGTCAAAAGCTCTATTTTTCTCCGTGCTCATTGAAATCCTATTCATATATGCATCCAAACTTTATCAACGATGCCAAAGGCTATCCCTCGACGGTCAAATAGCTAATGTTTTCCACTGTTTCGGGTCTGTGGTTATCTAACCTTCCAATATTTATCAATGATGCCAGTATCTTGGTAATCGGATCCTCCACCCATTGGGCAGCTAGTTCTATAAGCTTCCACAATGGCGGGAAGCAAACCTACTGGATTTCCCATGGCCATAACTCTATCAATGGTCAGAACTACTAGCAACTGTGATCTTCCAATCGACAGTTGAAAGCACTAACTGTTGTGGCATCGGGTGGTTAGTCCTCTAGGTAGTCGCAATGGAGGACGCACAATCATCTAACTCTTCTAATTTTCATTGGGGATTAATAGAGATAACTTCCACTAATCAAATCAACTGATCCCTGCTATCGTTTCTGTGACCTCATCAACTAAGTGTCGTTGATCCCTTCAACTGATCTTCGACGATCACTGATGACCAACACTTAGAAAAAAAATTTAATTTTCTTCTGGCATTGGCTCTTCCTTCAACTAACATTCACCAATCCACTTCACTAGACTTGGTAGCTTCATATTCTATTCATCAGTGATCCCAACAACTATTCATCGGCGATCCCAACAACTATTCATCGACGATCCCAACAACTATTCATCAACGATCCCAACAACCAAATGTTTTTGATCACTGATGACTTCGTGCCTTAGAAATTTTCAGAAATGTTCCACCTTGTCTTCCACTGCATTTCCTGTAGGAACAACTATCCTCTACAGCATCGACGGTCGGGGACTCTATCCGTCGAAAGGATAGTCCAATAGCCAGCTACAATGGCAGACACCCAATCAACTAATTTTATCTGACGTAGTTCATCGGCAACTTCATCATCTAAGCATCGACGATGCGATCAACTAATCATCACCGATCGCCGATGATTTCACAACTTAGGAAAATTTTCAAAATTTCTGCTCCACTATCACTGTCGGCGGTTCAAACCACTATCCTCTTGTCCCTTTCGTAGATGTTTTGGTTCTCACATCCTCTAAGTTTTGTCGACCAATCTGCTATAATTTTCCAAGGGCACATCGATCACTTAAAAGCATTGTGGTGAAATTTACTTCAGGGACATGCCACTGTATCGGCTCCCCTTCCACAAACCTTTTTCTATGGCCGACGGGTACTTAGGAAAATTCTTACAATTTTCTTCCTCCGTTGTCATAACATCGGCTGGTCGTTCTACTAAATTTCACCATCATCGGAGTCTTCTGTATCGAACGGTCGTCAAACTGATCTATCTGCCTCATCAGAAGGGCTTCCCATTAATACTTTTGATGAGTCGATAGCCTGATACTAAAACAAAAATTTCAAAAATTCTTTTCCACCTGCCCTCAATGGATGGCCTTCTGACTACAATTTTCGACGTATTAGAGGGGCTTCTCACTGAGTCCTCCGATGGTCCGACGGTTCCAATACTTAGAGAATTTTTTTCAAAATTCTCAAAATTCTCTTGTCATGCTTAGATTCCTTCTGATTTCTAGTGGGTAGAAGGAAACTTGCCTATGCTAACTGAACTTTCATGGCCCATTCAGGCCCATTCTGTAACCTTTTCTCTAATACCGTACTGTAACATCCCTGACCCTTTGAAAGGTGAACAGGACGCTACCAAACCATCAAACAGACCGAGAAAATAGCCCCATGAACATGAATAGGAATATAATGCTAAAATAAAATATTAAACATATAAAGTACTAAGATGCATACTCATACATATATTTATCTGAAGCAAAACAACATTCATTCATATACATGTTCATCATAATTCATTAATAGTAAACATAAATGTAGAAGTAACATAGGCAAGGATACTTATCTCATAAAGAACGTGTCCCGCAACCAGCTGCATCGCTGCAATGTTCCACCCAACCATAGGCTAGCGTGCACATCAATCTCTCAGCAACAATGCCACCCCAAAGCTGAGCATGATTCCCCAACGAATAAGGGACTAACCAATATTACACATAGCCAAGGTACACAAATCCACCAAGCCCACATAGTAGGGTTTATCAGGATATCAAGGAGCTAGGAGAAGTTAAATTCTAAGCTGGTGAGCTCATGGAAGAGCTAAGGATGCCTCCACCAGAACTAGCCTGACCTTTAAGACACCCACACACACCCAACACCAGGAAATCAGTCCCTTCTCTGATACACAGTCCCTCAGGCCTTGAAACCCCCCTTTTTAGTGCTCTTCAGGGATTGTAGAGAAGAAATCCAGCCATCTAACTCTATCTGTGTATCTCCCAAACACTAGGTTTCTCAAGCATACCAAAATTTCAACCCACTCCGCACAGTCTGAAGACCAACCACTGCATGCATGCAGCCAGAAAAGCAATTCATAGCTTGGGCAGGGGATACCAACACTTGAATCATTCTTGTCCCTGTCATGGCAAAAATTATTTAATCAATAGCCTACAGCAGCTCAAACATGGAAAATACCATAGCCAATGAACAACCATGTAAACCACAGCACATGATCCGTAATGAAACTGCTAGAAAACTTACACACACCGTAATGGGGAAGAAACAGACTCCCAATATATACGTGAGGGAAAAATGCAGCTAGCACAATGTATGTACTCATAGAAACCATCGATCAAGGAAAGAACAATAGCCCCATTTATCGATGAAGTAACATGACATTATACGGTCCAGACATAACCAGCAACATTGGAAAACAATGGTCCTTCCTCAACGATGAAGCCACGACACATTTTCAAAGTCGGCAATGGTGGAGTAAAGAGAGATTGTCTGCATGAACAGGAGGGAAATATCCCACAAAGGAAAACCACCAAAAAACATCTCACATTCTGACAAATGGAGAAAGGAAAAACAATTCTCTGTGAATATCGGAGGAAGAACTGATCCATAGACCAGTAATTCATGAGAGAAAGGAGAACCAACCCCCAATCAATTGATCATGGATCCTTTTAAATCAGTTCGACATGAGGAAAATGAATGATCAGTGCTGGGGAGAGTGGAAAGAACAAAAATGGTTGAGATACCAAGCAGCGCGTGAGGAAACCACTCGCAGCCTGCACGGGTGATTGAACCAGCTGGTGGAGAGTGCGTGGGGGAAAACCTACCACCACCTCCACCCAGCATTAATTGTCTAAATAACATTAGGGATTTTAATGGATGACACATGGCTTTTACCCAATGACCCCCGTACAGGTTGGACAAGCCCCCCCTTAACCTTAGGAAATCATGCCCTTTTCATTTAACATTGCACCATCATAGCTGGTTGTAGGTTTATTTTAATTAATGTGCATATTTACATGATGCAAAACTATCATGTGCTGGATAGCACGATATACCATCGGCAACGATCCCAATTGCCGAAACATAACACAACCAAATCGATGGTGGGGCTTTTTCCTTTAACTCCACACCATGATTAATTACAACATATGCATCATGAATCTTTTAATGCAACTGGGGTCAGAACCGGGGATATTACATTACCCTATTTACAAAGAGCACCGACACACACACCCTCACTACAAGAAGTGCCAACAAGCTTAAAAGGGTAAAAAAGGAAGTTTCGAGAATCTTATAAGAGAAAGATATCGTGGAGGATCTTCCTATCTATTAGGGAGAGCTGGCACTTGAACTCCTATCACATAAGGATCATCCTCTATTCTCTTCCCAAAATATCTCATCTCATATGAGCCTCCCTTGGCCTATAAAAGAAGTCTTAATGGACTATGTGAAAGGAGACCAAGAAGAGCATTCTTATGTTGATGGATTGAAGTCTAGTATTGAGGCAAAGTTGAGTGAGGGTTGTGATCAAAGAGCTTTGTGTGAGTGAAGAGTGTTGTAAGTATATCAAAGACCTTGTGGAGAAAAATATATTGACATCAAGGATTTAGTTGTAGCTTTCTCTATCCATTTGATTAATACAAAAGTGTTTCCCTTTCCCATATATGATTTGTGTGAATATTTTCCATATATGATTTGTGTGAATATAATTCATTTATTATTAGATTCCTTGATCACTAATATGGATTGTTTATCTATCTTGTTACTCTTATCTTTTTTTCTTGTTTCTGATGCTTCTTTGTAGGTATTATAGATCACATGAAGAACAATGAAACAAGTGACAAACATTCAAATATGAGGTAAAAGAGTCATTTCATTCAAGTATATTAAATATATATGGGAAGGATATACTACTGTGGTTTTTTGTTCTACAATTGTACAATATATGCTAGAATAACAAGCAAGCTCTGCACGAGTTGAATAATTCCTACAAACATATCCCTACTCTAAAAATTTTAGTATCCACAAGGTTGTACCCTCCTTTCGGTATCTCCTCTCTCTCCCCCTTTATATTTATTTCTAGTGAATAATAATCCCCTCCATGAGGAATCCCCCACAAAGGATTATGAACCCCCTCACATGTGGAAATCATATTCCTTCGATTTAGGTTTTCTTGCCTAGTAAACTTTGGGTTTTATCTCACTTTTACATAACTATTACAAAATCTTTGTGATTTGACATAACCATGACCATGATATGATGATGATATTAGGACAATGATTTGGTAGAATAATACTATGAATATACAAGCCAGTGTATTAGATTGAGTGATTGAGTACAATGAATTTCAAGCCAGAGGTCACGATCTCTAGTCCTTGGGATAGTTACTTCTATGAATATTTTGGACCTCACTCGATGCCCATGTTAGGTTAAGGTAACAAAATTAATGAAAAATGGTTTACCCCTTACACCATCCTTGAAACTAGGGTATTTAGTTGTAGGGTTTCCTATTATTTATATTTCGTTGAAAAAAAAACATAAAAATATGACAATGAAGGAATGGGGATTGGTGCAAGTAGGTAACTCAAACCAATGGAAGCTCTAGCAACATTTATCACTCTAAATGATTTTTAAACTGGATAAGGAAGATGAATCTATTTATATACAAATTTGGATCTTAGTAAATTGAGAACCTCTTCACATGGGAATGCAATAACTCCATAGAGGTTTAAGCCTCCAAAAAAGGTTGTTAATTCAACCCAAGTCGATACCATCTAGATAACAGGTCATCATGAGGCAATTGGAATTAAATAGGTCGTGAAAATTTGTAAATTTGTGTATTTGATAGGGTAGTGGTTATTTCTTATGTTTTTATACATTGCTCGAGACAATTTTAAAGGGAAAGGTGCATTATAGCACTAGTTTGACTAGGAAATGAACATTGTTTGACTTTGGTGAGAATTGATCTCAAGCATTAATATATATTTTTCATATGAGTTTTGGGTTTCATTAATTCATTTTTGTGGTAATTTGTTGTGATTGGATCAATTAAAGATTTATTCAACATCAAACATTAGTGTCACGTAAGGACATAAGTGGCATTTTAACACATGCCCCTTGATGTATGAGGCTAGGACGGAAAAAAAGTTTGAAATACATCATTATATAAAAAGAGTGAGAGAGATTTTAAATGAGGAAATTTTGTATTGAAGATATGAATGAGACCACCTACAAACATAGAAAGGGGGAGCATGTGTATCTCTTAATATGAGGTAGGGATACGCATGCTTGTGTAATAATCAAGTATACTATGGGACCATGAAAAAGTGAAATGGCACATATGAAGCCATGTCATGGGATACCAAATAAATTGTCCTTCCTTCTATAGAATACTAATTATGTTGAATTAATTCCACCCATGAGTGCACAAAATGGCTTAAAATAACCCAAAATTCAAGGAGGGTCTAAATTCACAAAGAGATCAAATATAAGCTAAACTAGGGATACAGATGTCCATGGTCTCCAAGTGATTATGGCTACAAAATTCCTTACTTTTGTTGAAAACAAATTTCATTAAATAAATATTGAGTACGCGTTGGGATTCTGTTTTATTGGAACATTGATTTTATTATTTTGGAGGAAGTATTAATGTGGAAAGAAGTCCCATCGTATAAATATGACACTATAATAATGGTTTGTAATGAGAATGCATTTAGAGTGATGGTGTATATTTATATCACTGGAAAACTCAACACAAAAACATATTTCATATAAATAGAATTCCACTACTATAACAGATATACCCCTCCAACTACATAACCCCCTAATGTGACCATAATGACCATAGTGACCATAACCTCATTAAACCATAACCATGACTCCTTATAAACTCGCTATGCTAAATACCCTAACCCCTTAACCAATTAAACCCTAATAAAAATAAAAATTTAATCCTCAGCATAATCATCATCATCGGTAAGGCCCTAATTTTTGTTCATGAATGATAGCTCAAGCCATGAGAATGATTCCTGGTTCCCATGAACAGCCTTAGATTACACTAAATTTTTGACACAACAACCTACATTTTTGGCATTGAACTCAACTTGGTGTAACAATGTTTAAATGGACACCATATCCTAATGATCACATAACAAAGTTCCCATTTATAAGGCCTATGTAGTGGCTAAGGACCCCATAAATTATGTCTCATGAAACATTTACTTTGGTATCATTTGTAACCATCCATGTTGTTCTAAACCTCAAAATGGCCATGACCATATCCAACTTACATGCTGAATATTCTATATGGAGGGCTTATGGTGCTTATTTTGGGCCCCCCGTATGTAGCATGAGCTTTAGAAGCACATTTTACAGCCTAAGATCATATTTTTTCTATATTTTAAATAACACATCAAGAACCGTCCCCTATGTGCAAGTTTTCAAAATGATGACCATGTCTCACATGTAGACTAGATATTTTATATGTAGATTCATGCTATGTGATGGTGAAGGGAATCGTGGTGATCCATGACCTCATAAACAAATGATACGAACTTAGGCCATAAATATAAACCATATACCATGGTGTGGGCCAAGAGATCTATTATCGATGTTATAAATCTCAAAATACAAACATATCCCACTTGTAGTTGAAATAATATTCCCTCCATAGAGATTATGTGTTGTCTCAAGGCCTTATGACGCATCACTCATGAGACACATTTTTACATGTAGTATAAATTTCCCATATGTATTTCTTATGTCATAGTCTAGGTTAACATTCATGGACCATCAACCACATAGAAAATTAATATGGAATAAGAACCTAAATTTAGTTTGTGGGCCATGATATAGGCCACAATAATCATCCTTATAAAGCTTACACATATTGAATGGCCACAATAACTCACTTGTAAGGTAAAGTAATTATGTGTAGGGGCATACATAAGAACCATGACAGCATAAGGTCCTATCTTTTTCCTTATACCATGGAATAGTCCTCAATATCCATCCCTAGTGTTCCCCTCCTCAATGTGGTGGCCACATATCACATGTAGGAAGTTAATGATTTCCTACACAGGCCCTTTGCAATGGCGTGGGTTATTATGCAAAGACCACGAGCCCCATTAACAAATGTTTTATCCCAATAAAATGGTTTTTTGTGTCAAATTATGGATTAATGACAAATATGCACCAATCATGGGCACCAAGGACCATGTCTAGTATTCTAATCAACTTCAAAACTAGCCCCATATCCCACTTCCAAGCCAAAGATTCCCTATGGAGGGACAATATGGTGGTTTGGGACCACACACATGTAACATATATACATAGTAAAATGATACAATGTAAGGTCCTATATTTTTCATTATACCATGGAATGGTCCTCAAGTTACGTCCCTAATGTACCCCTCCTCAACTTGTTGGCCATATCTCACATGTAGGAAAAGGATTCCCTACATAGGCCCTATTCCATGATGTGGGTTACTATGCAAAGAGAATGAGCACCATAGGAAAATGTACTATCCTAATAACATGGGGTTTGTTATCAAATGAAGGATTAGTGACCAAGAATAATCCATAATATGATGAATCTCAAAATAGACACCATGTCCCTATGATAGGAAAAAGGTGGACTAGAGCCTCATTGATGGCCTATGTAGAACCCAAAATCCACATGTTATAGACTAAAACTATGGATCTTCACACTGCAACATGAATTGGTTGATGAGAACCATCCTTGGTGTACTAAACCTTCAAATGTGTTTGTAATCAGGAATATTGCACCTTCTGCAGACAGAAGTTGTTCCTTTGGTCTGAATGGTTTAGATCTAGAACAAATGAGTGAATGACAAAGGATGAAGACCTTCCCTGGATGTCATAGACACCTGGAATGTTGCTTTGATTGTGAACCTATGTACCTCCAAATAGATAAAACATGAAAATACATCTAAGATACTAGAAAATCATCTACTTATCCGTGTTAGTGACTAAGGAATCTAACAACATGTACATCTGAAATAAAAAAATAGTAATGTGGGGCGGAAATCAGCTTTGCATTAAGAATGTATGGAGAATATTATAACCATTTCCTTAGTGTTGATAGGAATCTCCAAGAGACAAACACTTCATCCCCATAAGCTCCAACTTTGCTCTCTATGCTCTCCGATGATTTGGACTAGGTAGTCAATCCAACACCATAACAATACTTCTATAGTTCTCCCCCCTCAACTATGGACATGAGCTTGTATTTATAAGGCTCAATGGATAGGAAAAATTGAGAGAATTGTGGATGAGGTGGCTCCAAGATCCTATGATGGGGGATCTCGAGCTCAAACTAAACCATAATGATAGGGATAAGGGAGGACACAAGGCTCATGATCTAGAAGCCTCAAGAAAATTCTCTTTTTCCCATTTTACCTAGGGTGCGAATTTTCTTGTCTTATGACATAGCGGTTTAGATGAGAAACATGTTTGGACCAAAGGCCATAGGTGATGGCACCACTTCTTAAAAATGGGATACAGTCGGTACTGAGCAAGGTACCACTCATGGGCCACAAGGAAAGTACGGTGCTGAGTTTTTTCAAGTAGAATTGACAAACAAAGTAAGTTTATAGATTAAGGGAAAACATGGAAGTTAAGGGTATTATCACATTGTGGTGACTGGATTTGGGTATAACAGAATGCCCCCCAAAGCATGAGACTTAGAGGGATACGATAAGTGAGAGCTTTGAGAGAACAAGTTGTCACTTCGAGGTGAAAATGTCAGCTCAGTCAGAGAATGTCATCTAGTAGGCATCTGTAGTACATCAACATTTTTTACTCATAGACACATGTAACCAACTTATGGCTGTATACCAATACAAGGTAGATCCATGAGAGGAATAAACAAGCATGGCTACTAGAATACAGTGTCGATCCATGTGATAGAGGACTCAAACTTGGACATAGCTACTGGACATACAATGTAGATCTATGTCATACAGACACAAATTTGATCACAACTGTTAACCCGAAAAATCCCTCACTCAGCTCTACATGGCCTACACCACCCAAGGACACCCATGCACGGCCCTCATTTCACCCTGTTAGACCCCCACACCCTCAAAAAGGCTTAAGAATGAGCAAAAGGGCTTAAAAACCCCCAAAAAGAGCCTAAATAGTTCTTCTAGGGGCTAAAGCCTCCAAAAGGGGGCTAAAACCCATAAAAGGAGCTAAAAACCCCAAAAGGAGCTAAAGATAGGGTGAAAGGGGATAAAAGCCCAAAAAAGGGGTGTAGCTAGGGTTTTACACCTAGCTTGTACGAATGAGTACCTACTAAAGACAATGAATTCCTTAGTAGCAGTTCAATGTTATGTGAATTAAAAAGTTAAATCTAAACATGTATGAAGAACAAATAAGTAAAAGGTAAAGAATTATTTTATTGATCTTACCTCCAGTGAGGAGGTTGGTGAAGCCCTTTGCGGTGATCCGAGTCGATGGCTCTGAGCTTCAAGCTGCCTCTTCTCTTTCTCCAATGGTGGAAATTGGCCAAAAGGGGCTCTCAATGGTGAAAGTAGCTCAATGGTGAGCTAGGGTTTCACGAGCAATTTTGGCAGAGGCAGGATACTTGTGATTGTGGATATTGAATAAGGGGTCTCCATCACTTATTTATAGTTGGAAACCATGCAGTTTTAGGGTTAGGGTTTCTTCCTCATTTTCCTCATTATTTTATATTTTTTATTCCTTTTTGGAGATTTTTGCTTTTTTGGAGGAATTTTGGATATTTTTAGAGGAAAAGAGGGTTTTATGGCCTTTTGGAGGCTTTTTGCATGGTTTTATGGGTTTTTGATGGAAATGTGGTGGGAAAATGGACAAATGAGCCATGTAATGGGGTAGATGAGGTAGTGAACCCTTTTTGGGTGTTAACAGATTGCCCCCTGATGTGCGAGGGCAGGAGCTCATCGTATGGCCGATGGACATCATAAGTCATATTCTTTTGTCTTGGGGTGTGGAGAAGAGAAGAAACCAACTGGAGCCCGGAACAACGATCCCGAACCACCTGCAAAGGACTAAACAGTACATAACCTCAATAATGAATGAGGAATCATCTGATCATATGGACGAGGCGGGCATTCCCATGCTCGTATCAGGATATAACCAAGTAATATAAATGGCCTCAAAGGCTGAATGAGGAATAATCTCAATATATGGATGAGGCGGGCATACCCATGCTCGTATCAAGATACATAAAAGTGACTGTGAGGCCTGAAAGGAGGAACCTGTAGGGTACATAGAAACCCACTGTGTATATCATAAGTGTCCAGAGGGGACACAAATCCGGAACATACTGCTGGGATGACCATCTCTGAGCTGAACAACTGATACACTGGAATGACAGTAGTGCTACTGAATGTGGTTCCAAAGGAACTAATGAGCTGCTGGATCAAAGTGACAACGGTCATACGTGCAATGGTACACTGATCAGGAACTGAACTGGGTACTCAAGGAAGCATGGAACTGGATGTCTTCCGAATACAATCGCCAACGCAGCCCGGACATCCACGGGAACATATAACTGGCCATTCCCAAGTGACTCACCAATGTGCTAGAGTCGGGGGAAATCCGGGGTCTTCGACACATAATGGAAAGGATATACATCCTGCGCGATTCTCAATGATGCGAATAAGGTACTGAAGTCGAGCATGTGAGAAACAACTATTCGGAGAGGCAATGATGAGTCCTCCCAAAATGGTCCGTAGGCACTCATCACAGATGGTGATGGGTCCAAGGTGCAAGGGCCTCTAGGTCTATCCTCTGGAATAGAGGGGTTTTCATCGACAGAGGGAGACCTGCAACTATCAAGGAAATGATGTTTCCTTGACAGGAGCACGAGGTAAAAAAAAAAACGAACTGTGATAGTATTGATGGCAGGAGTGATAAACTAGGGGTAATAACTGGGCAAGTAGAGTGGGTGGACTCAAACTTCCTTTGTTCAGAGTATGATGGCGGGGATGATCGGGCAGCATATGGGACTGACTGGTGGTAAAGGGATCATAGCTGTATGGGATCTGCAGGTGAACGGGCTGAGGGAGACTCAAGCTGTGATGGTAGGATACTGCAGAATACTTTGAACAAAGGAGACCTTAGTGGTGGTGCTGCCGAGATGATCGATCATAGCGCCAAGGGGCGCGGGGGGACTTCTTCATGGGTTAGTGAATGAGAAGAAGTGTGGATATAAAATGGTACTGTCATGTGGATTTTACGAGCCCAGGACAGTTCATGCTCGTGGTTGCTTTCAATTTTAAGGAGTCTGAAAGCAAATAAGAAGACTCTAAAGTAATGGAATGATACTGTCGTGTGGATTTTACGAACCCACGACAGTACATGCTCGTGGTTGCTTTCAATTTTAAGGAGTCTGAAAGAAAATAAGAAGACTCTGAAATGATGGAATGGTACTGTTGTGTGGATTTTACGAGCCCACGACAGTACATGCTCGTGGTTTCTTTCAATTTTAAGGAGTCTGAAAGCAAATAAGAAGACTCTGAAGTAATGGTCAGGCAAGGAGGAAGTGTTCAATCAAGGAATATTGATGGTGACCAGGACTGAAGGTGGGGGGAACACTGGTGGGCCTCCTTGCGGGGTGAATGAATGGTGGAAAAATAACGAAACATTTGCAATATGACAGGAGTGGATGGCTCATGTAAAAAGTGTGAAATAATCTGATGACGGCCGATGTGGCGCGCAAATTGATGCGGCAAGGTGTAGGGATGTACTGTTGAAATTGTACCAAGTGAGAGCGAGAAATGATCTCTAGCATCATCACGAGCTCGGAAAAATGAATCCAGCGATATAAAAAATGTGAAAAATGGAGAACGGCCGATGTGGCATGCAAACCGAGGCGACTAATGGTGTCTGAAAAAATGGGTAAAAAATGACATAGAGAAAATAATGCAATGAGGTGACCATCATGATGGTCCCCTCGTGCTGATTCCAATGGTGGAAACGGTTCGAAAAATGGGCTCCGAAAAGCCAAAACAAGAAAAGGTCAATGGACTATAAATAGTAAATGGGCCCAACATGACATGTGTCATTTGACTATTGGACTTTGATTTGTGAGCACAGTGGACCAGAGGTTACTTGTCTTTTCTGGATGATCTGACCGGTGGATTGCAGAGTCGAGAGATACAGGTATTTTGTTGAACTCATACCTGCATTTTGTTTGGGGTTGGGGGGTGGGTAGTGGGTCCCAGGGGATGATTTGTACGGTCCACGTGGGTGGACCGCGGGTTTAGGCCGTACAGTTGCGGTTAGGGACCGCAACTATGGGCCGGACAGCCGCAGTCTGGGATTGCGGCTGTGGGCCGGACAGTCGTGGTCGGACCGCGGCTGTGGGCCGGGAGGCCATGGTCGAAGGCCGCGGCTGTAAGCCGGACAGCCGTGGTCTAACCGCGGCTGTGGGCCGGACAGCCGCGGTTGGAGGCCGCGGCTGTAGGCTAGACAGCCGCGGTCAGGCCGCGTTGTTTCACTTGTTTCAGTGATTTGGGAAGGGTTTATTATTTTGACATGAGCCTAATGAGATTTCGTGGTGTGTTTGACAGGATGCCAGAGGTACTATGGAGGGAGCGAGAGGTTCCAGATGAGATAGTGACAGTGGTGCGAGAGGATCACCGGGTGCGGACACTGTTAGGACTCTTCGGACTTTTGAAGTTCGCAGAGGTTCCGATGATGCGGTCAGCAGGGTTGCTGCTGAATCGGTTGGTCGGGTTCTGGGAGCTGGATGCATTGGCATTCAGAGTGCAGGGAGAGAGGGTGGATCTCACCCTCACTGATGTTTATTTCTTGACTGGGTCGCCCTACCTGGGGAGGGTAGTAGATACTCAACCGTGGGTGTCGGCAGATTTGGATATGGAGGATATGGTGGAGCGGTTTTGTCGGTCGGACGCTCGGGTGCATCGGAATGCACTCTTGGTGAGGGATTTACGGGAGCCAGCAGTACAGGCGATGGCTACATGTGTTGTGTGGATTTTGGGGTCCCAGTCACCTGAGAAGGTGTCTGGGGGTCAGATGCATATTGTGGAGCGTGTGCTGGGAGGGACATATTTTGCTTGGGGCCAGATGTTCCTGACCTGCGTGCAGCGACAGCTGACCATAGCGAAGGAATCTGGCAAGGGATTTTGTAATGGGTCATTCCTGTGTGCATTCTTTATGGAGCGGGTCCCCACACTGCGGCCGCGAGTGCCGGTCAGAGCAGGGGGCTTGAGGGATCCTAGGATGATTCTGTGGGGAGAGATGATGCGCCGTCGTGGTGGTGGGGACATTGGGCGTTACTTCACTCAGGAGCTGTATTTGCAGTGGCTCCAGTTACCATTGACGTTGGATGATTATCCATACGGGGATATGGACTTCACTGGAGATGCAGATGCTCCACGGCCACCAGGACAGGCATGGGGTCCAGATGGTATGTATGATTTGTTTGCATTGTCCAGTTTATGTATATGATATATTGTGGATATATAGTAACTGACAAATAGTGTTTTGCAGATGTGGGTCCGAGGCCACCGCCAGGACATGTGGCACGCAGGGGTACTGTGGCCGTTCCAGCTTTGCTTGGGTCGGGGCATGTGCATCGTCCAGATGCAGAGCGGACACTGGATTCCGTATGGGTGCTTCTAGATCGGTTGCTGGAGGGAGTGATGGATGAGGGGTGGAGGGGCCTGGATCCGGACGTGGTCCAGGATTGTATGAGGGTACCTCGGTATTTTAGAGGGATTGCGATCCGGGTGGCCCTATTGGCGGACAGGGCATGGGCGCGGAGGCCCTGACGGGACGAGGGCTCCCCGGAGGAGGAGCAAGGAGAGGAGTCAAAGGCAGCGAACACGGACAGTGATGCAGGGTACGACTCCCTGTAGGGAGAGTAGGGGACTCTACTCCTAGTTTTGTGGTTACGGCCTGTACATGATGAGGTCTTTAGGATGTATATACATTTGTTGTATAGCTGAGTACGGGGGCACTCAGGACCTGTATGGATCATGTATATATTGTTTTTTGGGTTTGATGTATATATATATGTATGCACATGGATGCACCCATTTGTTTTTATCATTGGTACGCACGTGGATGCGATTTATGATGTTTCATCATTGGTACGCACGTGGATGCACTTTATGATGTTTGATATGTTTGTATTGCACGTGGATGCAAGTAGTATAGGATGTTAGGAACGTGGATGCCCCTTGTGTATGTAATTTGATGTGACATGATTTATGTATGTTTAGGCACGTGTGTGCCCCTATGGATGCAAATGTGGTTTTATGGTTTATGTATATGGATGCAACTGTTGATGCAATGCAGTCTTTTTGGTTTTTTATATGGTTGGATGAGATGCTATGATGCATGATGGAGATGTTATATGGTGTGATGGATATGCCAATCTAGGATATTATTGGCCATTTGATCTGCGACACTATTTTGAGCTCTGGGGACATGCGTGAATGTGATGGATTCAAACTGTCGGCTAAGTTGTTTTGTACGCAGGAATTTTCTAAAGAGGCAAGGATCGTGCACCTGGTAGCAGTTGTTGAGCTGGGAGACAAGTAGCTGGGAGTCTAAGAACACCTGAAGGTGATGTATGCCCATCTAGAGGGCAGCAGTCAGGAGACCGGTCACAGCATCATATTCTTCCTGGTTATTGGTAGCAGCGCCTATACATGTTCCGTCAAGGTGAATCAGTTCGTGGGAAGGGGAATACAAGACCCATGCTGCAGAAGCCAGGTTGGGAGACCAGCGGCTTGCCCCATCCGCGTAGCCAATGTAACGAGGTGGAAGATGGTCCATCTGTGGGCATGCAAAGACAATGAATGTGAGATTATGGTAAAAAAGATAAAAAAACAAAAAGGAGAGCAAACTGTACAATGTGGACCAATGAGGTCGCGGCTTCAGTTATGGGTAAAAACGTTTAAGGTACCACCCATTACGGGGGTTGCGTAAAGGTTGGCCTTCAGAGTTAGCTAACACATATGCCCCCTTGCCGAGGAAAGTCTGCACAATGTAAGGGCCTTGCCACATGGATTCAAACTTTCCTTTACCTTTTTTGTCGTTGGCTTGGTCATAGGCAAGGACGAGGTCCCCCTCGTGGAAAGTTCGGGGGTGAACATGTTTGTCATAACTAGCTTGGGAGCGGATTTTGGAAGCCTCGATGTTCTGGACGGTGGCACGACGATCTTCATCGGCTTGTTCGAGGGATAACAGACGGTGCTCAAGGGGGGAGGTATCCGGCAGAAGCTCAACGGCGATGTGTAAGGAAGGTATCTGACACTCGATGGGGAGGACAGACTCTACACCGTGAACTAAATGAAACGGGGTAAAACCGGTGGCGATTTTGGTGGAGGTACGGTAATCCCATAAGGCAGGGAATAGCATATGGTGCCAATTGGACTTATGCCGATCAACAGTATGTTGGAGTATGGTTTTGAGGATTTTGTTAACAGATTTGACTTGACCATTCCCTTGAGGGTAGTAAGCCGAGGAGAACTGGTGTTGAAATTTGAGGAAGGTGGATAATTCGCACCAAACGGAATATTCAAAGTGTGATCCATGGTCTGAGACTAACTGTTTAGGGACCTCGAATCGAGTGATGACATGGTTGAAAAAGAAACGGGCAACACTCTCAGCGGTGCAGTTGAAGGTGGGCATGGCTTCCGCCCATTTGGTGAAGTAATCGACGGCGACAACGATGTACTTATGGCCGTTCGCAGATGTGGGTCTACACTCCATGAAGTCGATGGCCCACTTACAAAAGGGACCAACGGTGACGACTGGGTGTAACGGAGCAGGTGGTGTCCAGGCTTTGGGGGCAAAAAGTTGGCAGTTATGGCAATGCTTGACCGTAGTGATGCAGTCAGTGAAAAGTGTAGGCCAGAAGTATCTGGTGCGGACGACCTTTTGGGCAGTGGCCATCCCTGAGAAATGGCTGCCGCAGGCACCGCTATGACAATCTTTAAGGACCTGTTTAGCTTCCTCGTGTGTAAGGAAACGACGAAGAATCGTGTCAATTCCTCACCGGTAAAGGACATCTCCGATGAGGAGGTAGCGAGAGGCTTGATGACGGATACAACGACGTCCATTACGAGTGACGGTGGGTCGGAACTTTTGCATGCGTAGGTATAACAAGATATCACCGTACCACGGGTCTTCGGACGAGATGGTGAACAAGTGATTATCGGGTAACTCCTCGGAGATAGGTGGGGTCGGGATGAAGGAGGGGAGATCAGTGATGAGCTGGGCAAGCGCAAGGGCTTTAGTGCTCTTAGGTGTTCGGAATGTGAGGTCATATTCCTAGAGGATAATGACCCATTTAGCCACACGACCTTGCAGGAGACGCCGGCTTAAGAGATATACCATGGGGTTAGAATCGGCGACAACTATGGTATGACTAAGTAAAATGTAGTGTCTCAATTTTTGGACAGAAAAGACCACGGCTAAGGCTAGTCTCTCCTCATATGGGTAACGTAGGGGTGGGCTAGACAAGGTCTGGCTGGCGTATTAAATGACATGCTCTTGGCGTGAGGTGTCTTCTTGAACCAAGACTCCGGACACAACATGTTCAGATGCCGAGACGTAGAGGATGAAGTCTTGAGAGAAATCCGGAGGGGAAATCAAGGGGGCTTGTGTGAGAGCTTTCTTGAGGTCTTCGAATGCAGCTTCTGCTTGCGTGTCCCAGACAAAGGGTACGTGGGTACGGAGCAGGCGCAAGAAACCATGGACGGTTGTGGTGTAATCAGGAATGAAGCGTCGAAGAAATTGGATCGCCTTTGCAGACTTTGGAGTTGTCGGAGCGTTCAAGGAGAAGGAAGGTCTAAGATGGCTTGGACTTTGAGGGGATCAACAGTAATTCCTTTCTAGGAAATGATGAAACCTAACAATCGGCTTGCCATAACGCAAAAGACACACTTGTGTGGGTTCAAGCGGATATGATATTTGCGACAACGCAGAAAAACTTGCCGAAGGTCATCAAGGTGGTCTGATCGTTTTCGGGAACGAGCTGTAAGGTCATCAAGGTAGACGAGCAGGATATGGACCAAATCATGAAAACAATAGGTCATGGCCCACTGGAATGTGGCACCAGCATTTTTTAGGCCGAAAGGCATGACGCGATAGGCAAAGGTGCCCCATGGGGTAGTAAAAGCGGTTTTGTACTGGTCTTCCTTTCGGATTTGGATCTGATTGTATCCAGAAAAACCGTCCATGAACGAGAGGACTTCATGCCCCGCACACGCATCAATGAGATGGTCAATGAATGGCGTGGGGAAATTTTCTTTGGGACAGGCACGGTTTAAGTCTCGAAAGTTAGTGCATACTCGAATGGTGCCTTGTTTCTTGTTGACAGGAACAGGGTTTGAAACCCAGGTGGTATAGGCAATAGGATAAATGAATCCTGCCGTGTGAAGCTTCTCAATCTCTGCTTTGACAGCTGGGAGTTTTGAGGGATGAATAGGACGCTGTTTCTGACGAACAGGGGGTACGTCAGGCCACATGTCAATGTGGTGCTCTATAATGGCAGGGTCAAGACCAGGCATTTCGGTATAGGACCAGGCAAAGACATCACGGAATTCTTTGAAGAGTGTTTTGTATTCCTCGATCTCTTGCTCAGTGCAAGATGCTCCTAAAGCGATGAGTTCGGGGGTGCCTCCGGGGGCAGCAATATCAATTTTGATGACAGGTGAGATGTTGGCCATGTTACCCTCTTCGAAAGCGTCAGGAGCCGGAATCGGGTCCTTGAACCAGTCAACCTTGGGGGGAAGGAAGTCTTTGGACTCGAATGTAAATTGGGTAGCAGTGTTAGAGGAAGAGTCATCTGGGAGGAAGTAGGAACGATGGTGCATGTCATCCCAAGGATAATCCGGGGCAATGAGAGCTTCGAGAATTTCCTCATCCATACGGAATGTTTGGGTCGTCAAATCGATTGACGGGGATGTAGGGACGGAAGAGATCATATATATGGTATTAATCTCTTCGGAAGAGGGAGAGTCCGGGGGGTGGATCTCCACAATGGTGGGTGATTGCTTTTCAATATTTAAATGGTTCATCTCAAAAAGAACGGGATTGACCTTTCCGGAAGGGGGAAATACCGGGAAATGGATTTCCTTAATGGTGAGGCATGCCATCTCGAGATCCAGATTGTTTATCTCAAAGAGAGTGGTACTAACCTCTTCGGAAGGGGAAGAGACCGGGGAATGGATTTCCTTAATGGTGAGTGGTGCCGTCTCAAGATCCGGATTGTTCATCTGATAGAGAGCTATTCTGTACTCGGGGAGATCAGGATAGTGATGGGAGTAATGCCCGTAAACATCGCATAAGGCACAGGAGTGGTTAGTGTACAGGGATTTGTCGCGAGGCGTAGGGGTTGGATCTAGATGGACAACCGGGATGGTGGGGTCGTCGTCGAGCATTTGCATGTACTTCTTTAATGCTGGTAACTGAGGACATAGGTGAGTCGCATGGCCCAACTCATTTCATAGCGCGCATTTGGGAGGAGCACGAAACACAGGGGGGTTTTTTACTTTCTTAGCAGGTGGGACAGCAGTGTAAGGTTGGGGGCCTCTGCCCCCAGTGGGTTTGGTAAGAGGAGGGGGAGGTTTTGTAGAGGGCGACGGGGTAGCGACACCGGGATGTGGTTGACTAGTAGTGATGATGGGTTGCACCGGTTGCAGGATGACATCTGGTGTCGGGGGACGAACGGGAGCTGAAAGATACCAAACGGGTAATCCTAAGGTTAAACCAGGAAGGTTGAGGGTAGCCATGACCGGGGTGCTAGCCACTCCTGAGGGAGGGAAGAGGAAAGGAATGGTATGAATGGGTGTAGTACCAATGTGACTAAGTACCAAAGGGGGTTTAGGCAACAAAGGTGTTTGATTTGTGGGAGTTCGTGTGATGTGGGACAGGGTACATAGGTCGGACACTTCAGTGGTAGGAGATGGGGGTGGAATAGATGGGAAGGTTGAGATCATTGGTGCATCGGAGTAAACGCCGGGACCCACTAAAGACATGAATGAGGTGGTGGCATCCGAAATAGGTTGTTCAACCATGGGGAGCACGGGCCCTATAGAAGAAACGACTGTGTTGGTGGCACTTGAGATAGGTTGTTCCACCATGGGGAGAACATTTTCGAGCGCCGCAGGGGCATTGGGATCGTGGTAAGTAAGTTGGTCAACCGTGACCATGCGTCCCTCATGGGGGAACATCATGATACGAAAAACGGTAGAAGCGACTGCCCGCATGGCATACATGTAGCTACGGCCAAGTAAAAGGTTATAATCAAGCTGGGCATTGATAACCTCGATGTTGATTAGGACGATTTTGCCAGCCATCTGGACGGGGACATTGGTCAATAGGCCTTGTGGTTGAGCTGAACGGCCGTCATAGGCTCGCAACGCGGTAGAGGACTGCTGGAGAGGGGGGGATCCCATTTTCTGCCAGATGGAGATGGGCATGACACATGTAGAGGCACCTTCATCAATAATGCATCGATGGATGACAAAATTCTGAATGGAGACAGAAACTTGGAATGATAAATTGGAGGGAAGGTGGGGTTCGGATTGGTCCAAATCAAATGCCATTAACTGCGAATCATTTGGATCGATAGCTCCAATGGCTGAGAGTAAAGTCTTACGCTGCGAAGGGCAGTTTTTCAAGACTTCTAACGTAGACATGGCTGCGGGGGATTGGGCTAAATCATCGACAATGTTGTAGTTAGACGCAGCCCGCGCATTGGGGTTGTTGTTGATACAGCGAAGTGGGAAACGGGTTGTTTTGGGAGCTCCATCTAGTGGAGGTGGAGGTATACGTAACGCTTGATCAGTGGGATGAGCGTTAGCGGGGTTATTGGTAGGAGGGGCTTCCGGGGTGGAGCCATATTGGTTCTGCCAAGTCTGGAGGTTGACCTCATCGGAGGACATCATCAACAGATGGTGGGTACTTGAGTCAAATATGGGTTGATCAGGAGCCGCGTAAGTGATTTGTTGGATGGGCGCATTAGCTGGAGGTGGAGCCAATGGTTCAGTGTTCACTAAGCCTTGGTTTGGTAAGGGGTTTTGTAGCACCAAAGGTGGCTGCTGAGGTTGTGTAGTCTATCAGTAGCCAATAGTTGTTGAACTCACTCCATAAGTGGACAAAAATGTGTGTAGTGGCCATAGACCCCGCAAACAGAACAAGGATAGTTCGTTCGCAAATTAGGGTTTTTAGCCTGCTTGGGTGGGCGATCAGGGTTTTGGTTGGTAGGGGCCGTGTTATTATTAGCGGGGGGATTAGGGTGTTGACCAGCTTTCTCGGTTAGTTGGTTGTTCCCACGATTGCGGCCTCTGCCGCGATTTTGTTGGCCCTGGTTGCGTTGGTTGTTCTGGTTTAGCGGCGGGTTTTCTTGGGTGTAAACCTGCCCTTGGGTAGTAGGTGGATTCTAAGTTTGCGCAAGTGTGGGAGCGGGTTGCGGTGGATAATATGGAGGTGGAGGCTGCACTAGTGCAGCTACTTGAGGGGGTTGTTGATAGTGCTGTGGAGCGGGTTGTGGGTTTGCCGCAGGGGCTGGCTGTGGCTGATAATAATGAGGTTGGGCTTGTGGTGGCACAAGAGCTGGTGCAGCCTGCTGATGATAGTAGGGCTGAGGTGTGATCGGGGGGGCGTAAGCGGAAGTCATATGGCTGAAACCCTGAGGTGGACAGGAGGGTCCATGGGAATGGTGTTGATGTGGCATTTGAGCATACGAGTTGGTTGCTCCGGACTGTGATGTAGCCCGCGAAGGTTCAGGGCCAGGAGGACGGGCTATGGAAAATGGCTGAGGCTACGAAGAGAGGGGCATCAGGTATGATGGTATAAAGATAACCCGACTGGGCATAAATGAGATCGAATTGCTGGGGTTTAAGGATAGCCTCTTCCTCCAACTGGGGTCTTTCGGCTGCCACATCCTTAGCAATGAGCGGAAGGAGGGATTTGAGGAACCAATCTAGGAAGATTTGGTCATCTAACTTGATTTTGCATAGGCTACGGCGTCTCCGCCATTCGTGAATGTGGTCTGTGATGTGGGTAGCCATGTTCTGTCTGCAAGAGAGGAGGATCTCAATGCCCGCGTCATAGCGGACAGGTAACTGGAAGAACTGTAGGAAGTTCGAGGCAAGAGGTGTAAAGGTGACATGGGTTCCATGGGGTTGCTCGATATACCACTTGGCAGCAGAGCCAGTGAAAGTGCGCTGTAATAAACGGAGGCGAATGGAGTCATCTACTATGGAATTTGAGGAACACCATAGATGGAAGGACATGATATGGTTCTGTGGGTCCTCACCTGCCTTACCCTTGAACTTAGGGATGTCAGAGGGGAGCTTGGTAGGCATGTGGGGCCACGCAGGGTCGTGTCGGATGGGGTTATTGGTTAATCTGGCTAGGTCAGGTAGGTTGAGGCTAGCCATGTATGGCAAACTGGACGAAGGGTGTGACACGGTTGTGGGTTGGATCAAGTTGGGGCCCATGCCCCCAAGTGAAGGGGTCATGTGAGGGAGGTTACCCCCAAGTGGGGGAACTAAGGTGGTATGGGACGGTCCTGCACCAACATGGGTAGTATGAACCACTAATGGAGTGGGAATAGGTATTCCCGCCGTGGGAATAGGAACGGTGAGGGGAACGGTAGATGGGCCTCCCGTGAAGGGCATACCCATGATAGGTGTGATAACTGGTGTAGTGGTGGATGTGCCACCAACGGTCCCTCCCATTAAGGGAGTGGGATTCATGCCAGCCATGGGGATAGTAGGGGCGGTGTAAAGGGTGTTCTCGGATTCAGGCTCCAAGTCTGAGGTAAAATAAGGGGCGTCAGAATCTGGTGACAGAGTCCTATGCCGCTGACGAGTGGAGTCAAGTGACAAGGCTCGAGATCTACGATGAGTGGTATCAAGTGATCCGTGCTATGGGGGCTCGCCTCTGAGGTGCCGAGAATGTCTCGGGGAAGCAATGGTGATAAAGGATGTCAAATCTCTATGGGTTGAGGGAATTATAAACCAGCTCAAAAAACTCTAATGCAACCGAGCGTGCAGAAGGAGAGCTCAAAAAATACGGCGCTCAGGCCAAAAAACTAACTCAAAAACACCCACTGTAACAGCGTGCTATAATAGGCAGAGCGTCAACAAAAGTGGTCAGAATACCAATAAGCAATAGGTTTCCTAAAAAAAAAAAAAAAACAGTGGACTCACTAGACCAAAAGGAGGTAAGGGAGCCTGCAAACACCTAAATAAAAGTATTATGACTCAACTAAGCATATCCTCTGCAAGGTGATGAAATCCAAGTCAGACAATATAAATAGGAAAGTCAAATGGCTAAAGTATCCCCCTACTGGGAGGGACACCGGGTACTCAAACCTAGAAGTATGGCAACTAAGATACCCCGTTCATGACACGTCCAGAAAGGTAAATCTGCCGCTTGGTCCTTTAACCATAATATTCCCTATACAGGGATATTCCAAGAACTGCGAAAGGTATCCCTTCAGTTACTAAATGGATTTCGGTATTCCACTCAGACCTCCGGAACCAATCTCACGACTTCAACCCTCCTAAGGGAGAGGCCTTTTGATAATCTGGTTGTGACCGTGTCAAAAAATACTAGGCGATTTTGGTTCCCTAAAGGACAACAACTATGTCTCAAGTGTTAATAACCAAGGGGTGTTATTGGAAGCCTATCCCCTTGATCCTACCTAACTACAAAAATTCTTTTATGTTCCCCAAGTGGGGTTAGAATGTTGGTTGAGTTAAGTATTTTTTAAGTCTCACTTGATTTAGGTGACAGATTGTGTGCTTGTGAGGTTATGAACCCAAAAGAGAAGTGCCAGGGCAACTTCCGAAATAACAATATAATTGAATGAAAAAATTTATACCATGCAAAATTTATCTGAATAAACAATGCTGAAATAATGCTGAATAAACAACGCTAATTTTTTTTTAAACAATTCTGTAAACATGGGACAGAAAGGCTGTAGGGCTGCAGGAAATATGGAAGCAAAGTGACTGGGTTCCAGTGCGGAAACAAGTGCAAAAAATCATATCGCGGATCGCGGGTATGGGGCGAAATTGCGCGGTTGGCCCGCGGGTTTGAAGGCAACAGGCACACGCAGGTCGCAGGTTTCTGGCTAACAGCGGCGCTCGGAACGCGGGTTTGAAGTAAACAGTTGCGGTCGGGATGCAGGTTTCTAGCTAACAGCGGCGGTCAAACCGCGGGTTTAAAGTGAACAGGTGCGGTTGGGACGTAGGTTTCTAGCTAACAGTGGCGCTCGGACTGCGGGTTTAAAGGCAACAGTCACGCACAGGTCGCAGGTTTCTGGCTAACAGTGGCGCTCGAACTGCGGGTTTGAAGTAAACAGGTGCGGTCGGGCCGCGGCTAAGGGCTGAAAAGGCGCGGTCGGGACGCGACTGTGGAGAAAAAAATAGCGATGTACGACAGCCGAAAACGACAACCGAAAGTACAAAACAGAAAATGACAAATAAAAATTAAAAAGCTAGCGGAGTCGCCAAAACTGTAGCTAGGGTTTTACACCTAGCTTGTACGAATGAGTACCTACTAAGGACAATGGATTCCTTAGTAGCAGTTCAATGTTATGTGAATTAAAAACTATAACTGAAATAAAAACTTAAATCTAAACATGTATGAAGCACAAATAAGTAAAAGGTAAAGAATTATTTTATTGATCTTACCTCCAGTGAGGAGGTTGGTGAAGCCCTTTGCGGTGATCCGAGTCGATGGCTCCGAGCTTCAAGCTACCTCTTCTCTTTCTCCAATGGTGGAAATTGGCCAAAAGGGGCTCTCAATGGTGAGCTAGGGTTTCACGAGCAATTTTGGCAGAGGCAGGATACTTGTGATTGTGGATATTGAATAAGGGGTCTCCATCACTTATTTATAGTTGGAAACCATGCAGTTTTAGGGTTAGGGTTTCTTCCTCATTTTCCTCATTATTTTATATTTTTTATTCCTTTTTGGAGATTTTTGCTTTTTTGGAGGAATTTTGGATATTTTTAGAGGAAAAGAGGGTTTTATGGCCTTTTGGAGGCTTTTTGCATGGTTTTATGGGTTTTTGATGGAAATATGGCGGGAAAATGGACAAATGAGCCATGTAATGGGGTATATGAGGTAGTGAACCCTTTTTGGGTGTTAACAAGGGGCTAATGCCCCAACCAAGGGCATAAAACCCTAAAAAGCCCCAAAAAAGCTATAAATAGAGGGGTGGCAGTCACTCTCAAAAGAATTCTCCCTTGCATATTGTTATGTTTCCCGTGGATGCCTTGAGACCCTTTGTCTCTCAAGCCACCCACACTCCCTCTCCTCCATCTCCCATTGAGCCATAGCTCCCCCATCCAAGAGAGGTGCTTCTCCAAGCTAGGGCATGGTGGCCCAATTCCATCAAAGAGAAGGTATACCAATGTTCTTTATCGCATTTGCTTTAGTATTTTGTAGTTTTTCCTAACCCATTTTTGTTTGCAGGTTTGTAGTTTTTCCTAAGATCCCTCGGTTTGTTTTTTAAAATTTTCAAGTTTCAGTTTAGTTTTTTACCCTAGGTTAATTTTTTTATCAAATCTAATTTAAAATATTGTTTATTTATAGTTTCTGTTACTACCAAGCCTCCACAAGTCAAATCCGAGTCCATTTGGCCACAGTACAGGTTACTGTCGACTGGATCTGACTCAGTATAAAAAAAAACTCATCTTCTAGAGTAGGTCGCACTTATTGGGCCTAAACAAGGAACCTGGTCACTCATTTGGGCCTCATAGGTGCAACTAGGTCACCCTTTTCCCCCTAAAAGGTGGGACCCCCTTAAAAAATACACACCGCTTCTGTCTGCAAAATTTGAGCAACCCCCTCACCTATTTCTGGAAAAATTTGGTGACCCTTCACCACATTTAACCCTAAACATGTGATTTGTCACTCAGAAGTGGGTTTTTAATAACTAAGTACTATTAGTGCGGCTCAGTCGCCTCTTTCCAAGACAATTGCTTCATTTCTATTTTTGTTTATGCGAATGACAATTTCCTGTACAGAACAAAGTGTAAATTAAAATTTTTTGGGTTAATGAATATAGCTTTACTAAAACTTACCTAAAATCAACAATATTGCTTACCCTTCCTCCTCTACCTAGTCATCACCATTCGGGGTATTTTGTGATAAGACGAAGGGCACAACTCGTATGGTAATAGGCCCTTCACCCAATATTGTTTGAAACCGCTAAAAATGGGTGACATAGAAGGTAGAGGGTGTAGAGAAGGAGGGCTTTTCACAGTGTTCAACGTCCTTCCTGTTGACCAACCTTGCATCTGGAAGGTGAATTGTGGATCTATGGATGGTCTTAATCCTATTGTGTTGAGATCCCAACACCTTCTCCTGGTTCAAGAAGAATATAGGTGTAAGGTAGTCACCTAGTTAGGCTATCACAATTCAGGGTAAAAAATGGTATCTGTCTACAAAATTTATGTTTATTTACTACTTTCATCCACAATGATATGAACTCTGCAGAATATTCATAGACCATTTACATCCACCAGATAATAGAAAAACAGAAAGACATACACACCATACCACATAAATCAACCCAAATCAGTTCATGACGCTAAGAGAGCCACTAAAATTTACAAATTTACACTAAGTCAAAAATATGCAGTCTTTGAGGACATAAGTCCCTAACTGCCTTAACCATGGGAAGTACTTGGGCTCAGTCTATAAACTCATTGTGAGGAATACCACAGGAACCCCAAAGTAGCTGGCTACTGAGAGGAATTGCCAAGCGAAACGGACAATGACCCCCACCGATTGAGTAGAACGTCCATGAGGAAAAAGCCAAGCGTTGTCTTCTGGTAGTCTTGGTGGCCGAGTGACCACCTGTAGCCAATAGGAAGCCATTGAAAATGGGGTCTAAAAAATCATTTCCACCAGTTTGATACACAAAATTAACACAATTGATCCTTCACACTCTTCCTCATGTTTAAGAGGTGAACCACCACAATTTGGGTCATTGAACTGACATCGTCGAGACCATTCTTGATGACCTCCGATGTCATCAGAAGGCCACACAACCTCTAATTCAGATTTAGACCCATATCAGTCTCAACAAGACTTGCACCCTGCACCATCAAGCCCCATTGCTAGTGCAAACCTAGATCCATTTTTCAACATAGTTGTAGCTAGTGGACCCATGTCCACACCACAAACTATCACCAACAACTCTATAGGTGGCCCCAGTATGGTCATGAAAACCATCATCAGTCAGCTACCACCACCCATAGTGAACACCCAAGCTATCCCACCTGCAACACATGGGGGCAGTGGCCCTTCCACCTACACTGCCCCTCTTGTCATACATGGGGCTAGTGGCCCTTCCACCAACACTATCCCTCCCACCACACTTGGGGGCACTGGCCCATCTACAATGGTGCCAAAAGTACCCCCAGCTATGCAGGAGCATTATGCACCTGCAAATCCCACCACCATGGCTGCCCCATCTCACATCAACCTTGGGTCAAACCTTCCTTTCATGGCACATCTCAACTTGTCTGATTTGGCTCAGTTAACAAATGACCCTATTCACCATCAAATGTTTTGTCCTCCCATGCCAACCAAACTACCCTCATATATTCCCAACTTTTAATGGAAGGCAGGGGAATGCCCCCAAAACCATATCATGGGATTTCATCTATGGTTCTCATCAAACAGAATCATAGATGATTCGATCAGGATAAGACTATTCCAATGCACCCTAACAGGTGCTGCAGCCAAATGGTACATTGAGCTACCACAAGCCAAGTACCCAGATTTCAAATCCATGGCTTTCATGTTCCTACAATATTTCCAACTCCCTGTCAGATATGATGAAGGGGTGGATATCTTGTTATCTTGCCACCAGAACACTGCAACCCACATAACCAACCATATCCATGAGTGGCGGCAATGCCATAGTTTTTGTAAGATCCAACTTGATGACAGGATCTTCCTTGATTGGTTATTCAAAACCTTGCTCCCACCCATAGAAAAGGTAATCACATCTGAACATCCCCAATATGAAGAAGAATCCATCTTGAAAGCCCAACAGTTTGATTTGATTTATGCACATTCTGGGTACCTTTACACTGTCATTCCACATGCTCCCCATGTGGGTACCTCCTACCGAGATGCACCGGGGGCATCCCATGCTACAGATGGCATCATGGGCTTAGTCTCTCACCAACCACAACACTGTCCAACACCACCTGCAGTTCCACCACAACCAAGCAATAGTGCTAGTGTTTCCTACCAAAACCAAACTCTGGACTATGCAAGAATGGTGTCCTATTCCAAAGCCACAACTACTTACACACAACCTGCACCACCACAGTAGCATCAGGCCTTGGCTTGGCCAACACAACAATACGCAGGGAAAATTCCCACATTTGTGGCACCACCACCCACCCAAATCTACTATGCACCACCAATGCAAGTTGTTCAAGCCACCACCCCTACTCCACCCACTCCATTGGGACAGGTGTTTGCACAACAAAACCGTCCCAACCATCCAGCCCCCAATAATCAACAAGGGCAAGCTAGGAATAATTGACCTTGAAACCAAGGCAACAATCAACAGCAGGGAGGTGGTCAACAGCTAAACCCTCCCAACAATGCCGTAGAAAACTAGCCAGCCCAAAATCCCCCACGACCAAATGCACCAAGATGCAAAGCCCCGTTGTGTAGAAACCAACCATGCACACTCTGTGAGGTCTGTAGGCACTACACATTCGAGTGTCCTTTCATGGGTCACACTAAGAAACCCATTAGGAACGAGGTGCAACATGCCACCAACACAACGGACCAATCCCAACCCAACCTGAAACCACAACAACCTCCTCCTATGGTGCTTCAAAACCCATTACCATTCCAAGGATTAGTGGCAACCGCACCCCCTCCCCAACCCAATCCCAACGCTCCAAGGACACCTCCCACAGCAGAAATAGGTGTCCACCACCTGCTAGATATGACAACTAAAGAGGTCAATCTACAAACTAGAAAAATTCAGTATAAGACAAACACCAAACTCACTGACACATCAGCGGGATCTATGTCTAAAACAGTCAATGCACCTCTTCAGTCACCCTCTTTCCTGCGCTCCCCCATACACCGGGTTTCCAAAAACGCCATGGCTAGAGCTGCTGTCAGCTACAACATCATGGATGATTTGGCCCAAACACCAACCTCCATGTCCACTGTTGAGGTACTCAAAATGTTCCCAATGTAGCAGAAAGCCTTACTAGCCACCCTTGGGGCCATAGACCCCTCTGACTCCAAGTTGATCACATTCAACACGAAGAATGGAGAACCATGAATGCCATCAACCATTGCCTTTCAAATCCCGGTGTCTATCAAGAATTTGGTTGTGCACCGGTTCATAGTGGATGAGGGGGCATCCACATGCATTATGTCTACCCTAGTCTGGTAGAAACTTGGATCCCCAATTCTGCAACCATCCTCCACAACTCTGCGGGATTATGACGGCCATCCCATTAAAGCCCAAGGAATCCTCCCCCATGTCCCCATCACATTAGCCAAGAAGATAGTTCTGATTGACATAGAGGTTGTCAATGCTCAATTGGACTATAAATTTGTCCTCGAAAGAAGTTATATGTACTCCATGAGAGCTGTCGTATCAACTGTCTTTAATCTCATGATGTTCCCCCACAAAGGGAAAATCATGACAGTTGACCAGCTTACTTATCATAATATGTAAGGGATAACGACACCCACCAACGTTATCCCTACGATCAACACCATTGATCTGCAAGGGATGACCACACATGCCAATGTTATCCCTACGGTCAACACCATGGTTGACAATATACCAACCTCCCCATTGTTGAATGTGGGCCCTAGGTTGTTTGCCGATACCACCATGACAACTCCTTTCTCTGCAATGTCACCACCACCGACACCAAATGAGACTACGAATTTGTGCATGCTCTCATCCAGCACCGCTGCACCCAAACAACAACCACAGCCACAGCCCCAACTGCAACCACAACACCATCTGCAGCTGCAACATCAACAATAGCCGCAACATCATCTATAGCCATAGAATTATGTACATCCGCAACCAAAACCTCATCTCCACATACAACCATCAGGGATTTATCTGGGCTCATCTCCAGTCCATACAATTCCCTTCCTCTTTCCCCCGCTTGGTGTCATGATCAATCCAATAATGACCACCTAAAACTTACCCAACTTTACATTGGGAATGCCTGTGTGGTATCTTGATCCACCATATCAACCACCAATGCCCCAGGTAGTCTTAACCCCCATGCAACTCATTGCATTCGAGTCTCATCCTCCACCTGGACCGCAACAACCAACCGCTGCACCCACACCCGCACTGCCCCACCCAAAAAGGGCCAGGGGAAAGAATGTGAAAGCTACTGCAGAGCCTTGACAAATCTCGCCTTGTGTCGTCTGCGAAGAACAAGGCCATCCGACTCAGAAAAACCCTAATATTCCAATGATCTGCATGCATTTGGATGCCATGGATACAATCGAAAACCTCCCCATGGTTGAACTTCCAACCATGCCAATAGTGAGAAACAAGTCGTTGAGAGAAAAACATGCTTGCACCCTTTGCGGATTGTATCAACACTATTCTCACCACTGCCAAGACTTACCTGAGTTTCGAATGGCTTTAGCCGACCTTCGTCAACATTCCCTTGAATCTGAGATCACTCTAATCGAAGAAGTTCACCTGCCACCTCCTTCTTCAGACACCACGTCCATTTACATGATGTCCAGTTCTACAGACCCTCTTGTCTCCACCATCACTGACAGTCCATCAAACCTATCTATTCCATTGTTTTACCAACCATATCCACAACCTCACTTACTAGGGAAATAGTGGGCTTCATTCCCACTCAACATGATCATTTTCCTTTTTCTTTTCCTTTTCTTTTTCCTACCATCCGGTATCGTGAGTAAGTTTTCCTTGGCCACCATCAATCGATAGGATTTCACACTAGGAGATCCTATGTGGTACCTTGAACCACCTACCCTACCTTTGAGGCCCCAAGATGTGTTGACTCATGTCCAACCAATTGATATGATGTTGTACCTACCTCGAGGTCCATCAAATACTCCTCCTGTCTCTAGGCCTGCCCCTCTTTCTCCAACAGAGACTGGGGGCAAGGCCACAAAAACCACAACCAATACGATTTACATGATCTCTAGCATCGATTTCCCTCGCATCTCATCATCTTTGGAAGATCCACCTGATCTATCCCAGCACCACTTACGCGATGACAGAGACATATGTAAGACCTCCTTTGGTTTTACCCCATTCCCTTTAAACCATAGTATGGAATCGGTTCTTCCCATAAAAGACCATATTTCCCCATCCCTGTAGCAGGGGTTTCTCCTTGCTATAGGGGCAGGAATGGCTCCCTTCTATCTATAAGACAAGAGGGTAGGTTCCTGTGTGTGGAAAATGTAGTAAAGAAATTGGAACTAACAGAAAGAAAAGAACAAGAAAGAATAGCCGTGAGCCCCTCTGCAAACAAGGTTAGGGCTTCACCTTGGCTACCTACAAAAAACTAATGAATAGAAATAAACCTACAAAACATGTCAATAAAAAAACTTGCAAACAAACACGGGTCAGAAATCAACTAAACTTACTAAATAAAAATGCATAAACAAGACAATATTATACCTCTCCTTTGGTGAAATGGGCCACCATGCCCTGGCTAGAAGGAAGCACCTCTCTATCTTAGTCAGCAATGGAGGAGGAGCTAAGGCTCAATGGGGAATGTGAATGGAAGAGAGGGGGATGTGGGTGGCTTGAGAGGCAAAGAGGTCTCAAGGCATCCACGGGTAGCATAATAGTATGTAAGAGATAAGTGTTTTGAGAGTGACCCCCACCCTCCTTTTATAGCTTTTTTGGGGGGGTTTTAGGGTTTTAAGCCCTTGGTCTGGGTTGTAGCCCCTTTTTTGGGATTTTAGCCCCTTCCACCATAACTTTATCTCCTTTTAGGGTTTTAGTCTCTTTTGAGGGGTTTTAGCCCCTTTTTGGAGGCTTTAACCCCTAAGAGAGTTATTTAGGCTCGTTTTTGGGGTTTTTAAGCCCTTTTCTTCATCCTTAAGGCTTTTTGAGGGTGTGGGGCTCTAATGGAGGGTCATGAATGGGTGTCCTTAGGTGGTGTAGGCCATGTAGAGCTGAGTGAGGGATTTTTTGGGTTAACATATTTCTCCCTAATGTGTGAGGGCAGGAGCTCATCGTATGGATGACGGACATCATAGGATTTACTGCATAGAGGTGGTGCTTTCGGCATTGGTGCATGGTGGCTTTTGGTTTTTGTATTAATATGGTTCCCATCAATGGGTGAGATAAAAATAATGCATGACATGTATATGGATGAGGCCAGCATTGTGGAAATTGAACCTAGGTGTTACAACAATTACACTCACAAAAATTTCCAATTACACATGCAAATTACTCACAAAGGAGACTGAAATATGGAGCAAAACACTAATATTTATTGAATAAGTGTACAATAGCCAACCTTGTGAAGTCATAAGCTGCCAAAATAAATAAATACATGAGATATTTGAATGCATAAGGATTCCATTCGAATTTGGTCAAAAGCAGGCTTACTAAATCTAAGCAAATCCCCCATAGGTGAATAAAGCAGTTTCCAAATCTTTCTAGGAGCTCACGAATTGGAAAAATAAATTAGGAAAGGTAATAAATGATGGAAGGACAAATCATACATGCTTTTACTAGGAGAAAATAGTGGAGGATTATGAGGACAAAAAACAAGTTAACTTCACCTAGTCAAACTTTCCCAATTGCCTTAAAACTCAGAAAAAGCAGGAAATAAAGAAGAAAAAATAGACATGCGCTAGGAAGGCAAAGGATAAAGCAGATTTGATTCCAAGTGGTTTCTAGAGTGCTCCATGACTCAAATTTAGCAATTTTGACCACTTTGGATGTGTAGAGGACAACTTACATAAGGTGGAATATGGAAACTAGGAAAATAAGACAAAAAATGGATTAATTAATGTCTAAGGTAGCTAACTATGGGTTGATTATTCTAAACCCCCCCCCTTAAGCTTGACTTATGAGTAAAATATCAGAAAATTATAGGGCCTAGAAACAAGGCTTAGTCACCCTTTACATACTGCATGTCCATTTAACTAAGGAAAGTGGGAAAAACCTAGTGGGAAAAATCCTCCCTTAAACATGGACAGTAAAACAAAATTTGGAATTATTGTCATCACTCATGCTTCACAGCATGATCAGCAATCCCCAGCAGTGATTTGAGATTGCTAAATGTCTTCTCACAAAAAACTTTGGTGAAGATATCTGCTACTTGTTCTGAAGATGAACATAAGAGTAGGTGAATGGTGCCATCATGCACAAGCTATCTGATGTAGTGCATATGGATCTCAATGTGTTTGGTTCTCTGTTTCTGAACTAGATCATTGCAGATTTGAATGGTGCTCAGATTATCAAAATATATAGTATTTGAGTATTATGATTCTAAGCCACACTCACCAAGTAACCCCTGCAACCATAAACATTGAGTTGTTGCATTTACAACTCCTCTGTACTCTGCTTTTGTAGATGAGAGTGCAATGGAACTCTGTTTCTTGCTTGACCAGCTGATTGGTCCTTCAGCAAGCATAAACACATATCCTAATGTTGACTTTCGATCTATGTTGTCACCTGCCCAATCACTGTCAGTAAAACCAGTCAAATCAAGATCAGATTTAGCTTTGTAGAAGATCCCATGAGTCCTTGTTCCCTGAACAAAGTTAAGGATCCTTTTGGCTGCTCTCCAATGGATCTCATGAGGCTGATCCATGTATCCTAAAGCCACACTTACTTCATAAGAAATATCAGGTCGAGTGTGTGTAAGATACAGCAAACATCCAATCAATTGCCTATACAGTGTATTGTTTACCATAGGTGAAGAATCAACTTCTTCAAGCTTAACTCCTGAAAGGAAAGGAGTCTTGCTTGGATTGCAATCCTTCATGTTGAATTTGTTCAGAAAATCCAAGGCATACTTGGAATGATGTACTTTGATTCCATATTTGGTTTGAGCAATCTCAAGCCCCAAGAATTGGCTCAATAAGCCCAATTCAGTCATTGAGAAGGCATGGTTCATTGCATCCTTCAAGAAGGCAATTTCATCCTTTGAACTTTCTGTAATGATAAGTTCATAAAAATACAAAAAAATGATCATTAATGAACCATGAATCAACTTCAAATAGACATTTGGATCTGACTTGCATCGAACAAAATTCAGTGATAGCAGAAAGATATCAATCTTGGCATACCAAGCCCTGGGGGCTTGCTTAAGCCCATACAATGACTTCTTTAGCCTGCACAAAAGAGATGGATTAGTAGAAAATCCTTGAGGTTGCTGCATGTAAATATATTCAGTGATATCTCCATTTAGGAAAGCACGCTTCACATCCATGTGGTGTACCTCCCACTACTTTGAAGCGGCAATGGCTAAGGCTAGCCTGATGGAGTCCATCTTTGCCACTGGTGAAAAGGTCTCATTGTAGTCTATTACATGTACCTATGAGTAGCCATTGGCTACCAATATTTCCTTGTATTTCAAAGGTGAACTAGCAGCAGCAAATTTGGTTTTGTAAACCCACTTACACTGAACTAGCTTCCTCCTTGGGGGAAGATCAACCAACTCCCAAGTGTTTTTCTTCTGGAGTGAGATGAACTCTTATTTCATGGCTGTTTTCCATATTGGATCATTTTCTACATATTCATATGTCTATGGGTCTAATTCAACCATCAGATAGCATTTCTCTACAAACATAGGATATTTCATGCACAGAGCACTCTCAAACTGAGATCTAGTCCTCCTAGGATCATTAGGATTTCAAGCTAGTTCTCCAGATGCATGAATGGTATTTGATTCCCATTTTGGTCTTGTAGGAATTTTAGGATATACAATTAAATAATCATTATCAGACATATCAGAATGAGCAAGTTCAACTATCTCTTCACTTACATTCAAAAGTTCTGGTGGTGAAGAGGATTCTCCAACTTCCACTGCTGCTAAGGGCTCTTCTTGGAATTGAACACACCTTTCAATGAAGGATTTGTTTGTGCTCAAATTGATCAGCTTGTACCATTTTTAATCTTCATAGTACCCAAAAAATAGACACTCTTGGCTTTGGGGCTGCAAATCCTTCCTCTTTTCTATTGGAATTCTAGCCCAAGCCCTTGAGCCAAAAATCTTGAAATGGGTCACATCTGGCTTGTGCCCACTCCATGATTTGAAAGGACTCATACCATCAAGATATTTATGAGGAAACCTATTCTAGATATAGGCTACACATTTTATAGCTTCATCACCAAACTTTGGTGGAAAATTCTTAGCCTCCATCATGCAGGTTGCCATCTCTTTCAGTGATCTGTTCTTCCTCTCAGCAACACCATTCTACTGTGGTGTGTAAGGGATAGAATGATGCATCTGAATACCTGCATCTACATAATATTGAATGAACTCAGACTTGACATACTCACCACCATTTTTAGATCTGAGGACCTTTTTCGAGACTGGTTTTCAACCAAAGCCTTAAAGACTTTGAAGAGGGCATAAACTTCAGACTTGTGTTTCAGGAAGTAAACCCAGCAATACCCGGAAACGTCATCTATGAATGTCAATGAATATTTGTCCTGAATCATTGACATATGAGGAAATGGGCCAGCAACATCATTGTGGATCAACTCAAGAGGTTCATAGGTTCTCTCATGACTAGCTTTCTCAAATTTATGCTCTGGGTGTTTTCCTAAGATGCAACCTTGACAAACTCCTTTGGAAAACTTAATCTTTGGTAACCCTATGACCATTTTCTTTTCACTAAGATCAGAAAGATTCTTGTAATTGAGGTGGCAAAATATTTCATGCCAAATATTTCTTGCCTCATTGGCATGAATCAAAAGAGTATAGGGGTTTGAGTAGGGTAGGAAGTGTGAGAACATGTATAGCTTCGAAGTGTGATTTGCAACTCCTTTTGCAATGACTTTACCACTTGATATCTTTGTGATCTCAAATTCAGAAGGGGAGAATATGACCTTCTTTGGAGACCCTATGTGGGTTATCTGATACACTAATAAGAGGTTAGAGGCAAGACCTAGAACATACAATACATTGCTAAACTTACCATGGTCAAGATCAATCCTCCCTTTGCCCAAACTTTCAGTGAGAGATTCATCTCTCAGTACTATTGGTGTACCTTTTGACATGTCAAGTGAGGTGAATGCCTCCTTGGTTGAAACCATATGTCTTGAAGCTCCAGAATCAATGATGAAACTAGGTGAGCTTGATGTGCCAACAACCAATGCATGAACTCTCTCAATGTCTTCTGAATTTGATCCTCCTTCCCTCTTCTTTGAGCTGTCTAGAAGGGAGATGCCATTCATCTCTAGGAGTTGGGTCAACATGTCTATTTTATTCTTCATGCAGGAGCTTTCAGAATTATTGCCCTTACTGCAGTATGCGCACTTGCTCATTTCTCATTTGTTCTTCTTCTTCTAGGGGTTCTTCTTGGATCCTTGAGGCTCCTTTGGAGACTTGTTCTTGTCTCTGTCTTTCCCAGGTGGCTTCTTAGGTTTCTTCTTGCTTTTTGAATCCACCCTTGAATCTCCAGCAACCAGAGCTTGGTCTTTGGAAGGTTTGATGGTGCCCATCATCACCAATTTATCTTGTTCTTGTGTGAGAGATTCCATGAAAAATGCAAGGCTAGGCATTTTCTAGGCTCGAACTATCAACTTTGTGGCATGGAAGGTCGATACAAATACTGATAGTCAGGACCAAGCTTCAAGAGTATGGACAAAACTAGTTTCTCATCCTTCTTTTTGATCCCACATTGTTTTAGCTGCAAAACAAGGGCTTTGAACTTGGAAAAATAGAGTTGCAGGGATTCAAAGCTATTGGGACTTGGGGAGATCAATTCATTTTCAATTTGATGTCCCCTCATCTCATCTGTCTTACCAAAAATCTCAACAAGATTCTCCCATAATTCATTTGGTGATGTTAATCCATCAAGATGGAAAATGAGGTCTCTGGATATGCTCAGACACAAGAGACCATAGGCCTCATCCCTCCTGTTGTGCCATTTAATATTCTCTGCAGCTGCATTGGGCTCTGATTCTATTTCCATAGTCACTCTGTAGAGGCCTTTTTCTCTCAATATTATCTCCATCTCTGGTTTCCATTCAAATAAGTTAAATGGAGTCAAGATGATCTTTTGAGATTGATCCATAGCTCAGAAATTGTCCCTTCAGTCAGCAGAATGCTCCTAGTCAATGATGTCAAACCTACAATAACAAATTGGAAGGAGAGAAATTGATCTAAAAAGGCTCTGATACCATGTGTAAATTGAACCCAGGTGTTAGAACAATTACACTCACAAAAATTGCCAATTACACATGCAAATTACTCACAAAGGAGACTGAAATATGGAGCAGAACACTAATCTGTATTGAATAAGTGTACAATATCCAACCCTGTTAAGTCATAGGCTGCCACAATAAATAATTAAATGAGAGATTTGAATGCATAAGGATTCCATTCGAATTTGGTCAAAAGCAGGCTTACTAAATCTAAGCAAATCCCCCATAGGTGCATAAAGTAGTTTCCAAATCTGTCTAGGAGCTCACGAATTGGAAAAATAAATTAGGCAAGATAATAGATGATGGAAGGACAAATCATACATGATTTTCTTAGGAGAAAAGAGTGGAGGATGATGAGGACAAAAAAAAGTTAAATTCACCTAGTCAAACTTTCCCAATTGCCTTAAAACTCAGAAAAAGCAGGCAATAAAGCAGAAAAAGTAGACATGCGCTAGGAAGGCTAGGAATAAAGCAGATTTGATTCCAAGTGGTTTCCCAAGTGCTCCATGACTCAAATTTAGCAAGTTTGACCACTTTGGATGTGTGGAGGACAACTTGCATAAGGTGGAATATGGAAACTAGGAAAATAAGACAAAAATTGGATTAATTAATGTCTAAGGTAGCTAACTATGGGTTTATTATTCTAACAGGAATCCCCATGCTCGTGACAATGTCAAAAGAATAATTTGGTCTATGCTCTAAAATACAAGAGTCGATCATATACAACTGATTGTACCATAATGGTTGCCTCAATGTGAGGCTGAATACAATACTGATCTAGTACATTGGACCCGTGGCATTCTCATGGAATGCTATATCTTCATGACTGACGGTCTATTGGATATGGGATGGTACATAGTTGTATGGAGTCGCTGATTGAGATTCAGAGTCTTTGTGGTACAAGTATGCTGCATCAATCGTAAATCTATATAGAAGCACTGCTAGGGCTTCTGAACACTGTCTCCAATGCAACCTGAAAATCACAAGGGACATAACTTGTTTAGGTCCCTCAAATAGACTCATCAAGGTGCTAGAGTTAGGTGATATTCAGGGTCTTCGACCAAGTATTGTGCATACCAAACCCTGTATGAACCTCAATAGTGCGATGATGTAGTTGGAGTCGAGCACGTGAGAAATAACCATCCCGAGAGGCACTAAGGACTCCTCTTAAGTGGTCCACGGAACTCATCAATGAGGTTAATGAAACCAAGATACCGGTACCTCTAGGTCTATCCTCTAGGATATATGTGTTGTCGTCGACAGAGGGAGACCTGCCCCTAGTCAAGGCAATGATGTTTCCTTGACCAGGAGCGAGGGACATAACCAAAAGGTGTGAGACAATCTGTGGACTGACCCACTTAAGGGGGGGGGGGGGGGGGGGGGGGAGGGAAAGAATTGAGAAATGGTAGGGGGAGTATGGTATACTCAAACTTCCTTTGTTCAGAGTATGATGGCAAGGTGGACTAGTTAGCAAATGAAATTTGACTCATGGGAATGGGATCATAGCTGTAATACTGGGAATGTTACTGTAGATGGGAAATACTTGGAGGAGGTGGATACTTTTGATATTGATGGGATCCAAGCAAGACACATTATAGAGTGCTCTGAACAAAGGCAACCCAAAGGGGGAATGATTCCAAACTATTTTTTGTGGGGTGGTGTCTAGGGACACCGTTATGGTACGATCTTGTAGATTTTTGGCAAGCCCAAGAAAGTAAATGCTCGATGGTGCTTTCAATTTTAGAGAGTCTAAAAGCATGAAGAAGACTCTAGTGGGGGATATTTTTTTTTGGTATTCTCCTATTCTCGAAAAAGGATAAAATTATACATAGGAGAGCTTGCCCATCCTATAGGGGATGAGAGAATTCTTTACCATTGGTAGTCCAATCAGGCCAAAAAAGGTTAAACTTATACTGATTGGATGGTCATTCAGATACTTTTATGAGGATGAATGAAACCAAGTTTGCTCAGCAATATTTTCTTGATGAGAAGGCTGGAAAAGAGCTTAATGACAACCCGTGGTGAGCTTTTTCGTAAAGTGTAGCCCCTCTGCCTGAGAAAGCATAAAAGTATGTAGAGGAGAATGGTCTTGGCTTGAATATGCCAAGGTGGTCTATTTCAATTGATGGTCTACATGGTCTACAAAAGGAGGTAAACAAGAGGATGTAGAAGCCCTTTCCTATAATTAGCGAGTGGGAAAGGAAGCAGCTGTGCTCGGCTATCTTTTCATTGTTTTAGGGAGTCAAAAAAGAGCTTAAATGAAAATCCAGTGTGGTAAACCAATTGCGGTGGCATAGGAGATGCCCCATGTCGGGATGCTGGACAGAGGTCCAAAGGTCATCCATGCAGTATGGATGGAGTAGAAGGCTCTCAAACATACCAATACATGAGTGGAATAAATCACGGCAAAGGTTCGTGAGTTAGTGTGGCAGAGGCACGCAAACTAAGATGGCTCTTAGATAGAGGTCAAGAGATCGTGTGTGTGTGTTGCGGTGGATGGAATTGACTACATGTGATGTGAGTGCAAGTCTGGGGGCACTTACATGCCAAATACATGCAAGAAAAATAAATCGTTTTGTGGAGAATGGTCTAGCAGTCCGTGTAAGGTGCGGTGGATAGAAAAGACAACTATGTGTTAAAATACAAAATAAGAAGAAAAATAGTGACCCTTAATGGGCGGTGGCCCAAGAACCCACATGAATAGTGGTAGGAGAGAGTGATACAAGTACAAGTCCACAGATACTTGCATCGCCATGCTATGGCTCGTAAATTGAGGTAGCTTCTGGGAAATGGTCCTGAAATTTATTTGTTAAACATGAGATGATGGTCGCATAAGGAGGTGTAAATTTGAGCCTAGAGGTGTGAGAGGTGTCTCAAACTAGTTCTGGGTGAATTTGGATTGGTAGCTAATTGTGCTACCCTTGCCTTGTGGTGAAAAAAAAATGTTGAAAAACAAGAAAGGAAAAAAAACTAAGCTATAAGGGACTCATAGTGGTTATATCAGGCATAGACTCTCTTGAGGTGGAGCCCATTGTGCGGCTTCTTCAAGATTCGACCATCTAAGTCAGCAAATAGGTATGCCCCCTTGCCAAGATGAAGGTCATTGGCAAGGCGGGATGACGAAATATGGTATTTTATGCGAAGAACTGATTCCACACTACGGTTGAAAGGGAATGGGGTAAAATCGAAGGTGTTCTTACATATATCTCTGTCATTGCATAAGTGGTGCTGGGATAGATTAGGTGGATCTTCCACAGCTTACGAGACAGAAGGGAAAATGGCGCTAGAGATAATGTACATTGTATTGGTTATGGTTTTTGTGTCCTTTCCCCCAGTCTCTATTGGAGGAAGAGGGGAAGGCTTGGAGATAGAAGGAGTCTTTGATGGACCTAGAGGTAGGTGCAACATCATCTCAATTGGTTGGACATGAGTCAACACATCCTGGGGCCTCAGAGGTGCGGTAGGTGGTTCAAGGTACCACAAAGGATATCCCAGTGTGAAATCCTATAGATTGTGGGTTGCCAAGACAGACTTACTCATGATCCCAAATGGTAGGAAAAGGAAAAGGATCATGTTGATCAAGAATGAACCCCACTGTTTCCCTAGTAATTGAGGTTGAGGTTGCAACTGAGGTTGCAGTTGTGGCTGGGGAAATAATGGAAGAGATAGGTATAATGGAATGTTGGTGATGGTGGAGACAAGAGGTTCTATAGAACTGGACATGGTGTCTGAAGAAGGCGATTGGGGGTGAACTTCTTCGATCAAGGTGATCTCACACTCATGGGAATGTTGATAGAGGTCAGCTAAAGCCATTCATAATTTAGGAAAGTCTTGGAAATGGTGAGAGTAATGTCCATACAAATCGCAGAGGGTGCAAGCATGGTTTGTTCTCAGTGACCTGTTTCTGACTATTGGCATGGTTGCGAGTTCAACCATGGGGAGGTTTTCAGTTGTGTCCCTAGCATCCAAATGCGCATGGATCACTGGAATTTAAGCGAAATTCTGATTTGGTTGGCCCTGTTGTTCATAGACAGTGCAAGGTAGGATCTGTCGAGGTTCTGCAGTGGCTTTGTGTAATGTCCCGGTTTTGACCCCGTTACATTAGATGTGTATGATGTGTATTTTGTAAATTATCATGGTGTGGAGTTAAAGGCCAAGGCCCCACCATTGATTGGTTATGCTATGTTTTGGACTTAAAATTGTCACTGATTGTATATCGGGGCATGTGGCATATATTATATTGGTCATCCTGTAAATATGCATCTATAATTAAAATGAACACAACCAGCTACGGTCGCGGTAACTAAATTGAATGGGGGCATTATTTTCACAAGGATAAGGGTGGGGAAATTTGTCAACCTTGGCTAATGAGGGAAAATACCCATGTGTTCTCTTCCTTTTGTCTCACCCAACCACTGTAATTAATAATTTCTGTTGGTAGCTGAGGGAAGTTATGGAAGTTAGTTGTTTTGGGAGTGGGGTGGTAGGACTGTCAGTCCATGCCTCCACGCACACTCCACCCATAGTTGACTTCTGAATGGAAAGGAAAAATGCACTCTTCACCCACGCAGATTTTTCTTCCTCTCTCCATGAGTTGCTGAACACCCACGCACTAAAATTTCGCGTCCTTCCTGTTGTTTGTTCATCCACGGGAAAAAACGGAGCTGTTTTTCCTCATGCAAGACCTCCATTGTCTATTCCTTTCCTCACTGGGTCGGATTTCTTCCTTACGCACAGGAATTTTCCTGGTTTCCAGCTGATACAGCGAGCTGAGGGCTGTGCGTTTTCACCCACAATTTCCTGAAAAGAGCCATTCACATCCTCAGTTGTATGTTCTCCTTACAAACCGGTATGGTTGTGTAATTTCCATCATTTTAATGCTGATATTGGAACTATTGTTCTTCCCCCATGTTTAATATTTAGTTGGGACTGTGTGATTCGATTATTGGGAGTCATTTTGGCCATGAGAGGGCCAAGAACGACTCAGAAATTGTCTTCTCTGTTTAAGCTGTGACAGCTAAATTAATTGCCTGAGTGCAAGGGTTAGTCTTCAGACTGTGGGAGGAGTAGGGATGTTGGCTTAGATTTGCTTGGTAAACCTGGTGGCTGGAAACCACACAGAAAGAGCTAGAGGGATGGCCTTCTTCTCCATCACCCCTGAATAGCACTGGAAGGGAATGCAGGGCCTGAGGGACTGTGTAGCAGAGAAGGTACTTATTCCTTGTGTTGGGTGTGTTTGGGTGTCTTATAGGTCAGGCTAGTTCTGGTGTAGGTGTTCTTAGCTCTGTAATGAGCTCACCAGCTTAGCAATTTTCCTTCTCCAGCTCCTTAATGGCCTAATAAACCCAACTGTGTTGGCTTGGTTGTGTTATTATATATCCCTGGCATGTGTAAGCCTGCTAGTTCCCTTATTCCTTGGAGAATCATGCCCAGCTTGGGGGTGGTAGTGCTGCTGAGAGATTAAGGAGCACACTGGCCTATGGTTGGGTGGAACGTTGCAGCGACGTAGCTAGTTGCGGATCGAGTTCATCATAAGATAAGTGATTTTATCCATTTTACTTCTGCAATCTTAATTTCTGTTAATGAAATTGATGAACATGTTGAATGAATACATGCATGTATGAATGCTATTGTTTTCCGCTGTGTATGAGGATTAAATTGCATCTGTGCATGATAAACAATCCTGTGTGCATATTTTAGTTCAACTTTTGTCAAGCATTCTGTTTCAGTAAATTTTATACCTGTGCATGTTCATGGGGCTCTTAGCCCGGGTTCTTGAAGCTTGTAGTCATGCCCTCTCTGTCCGCCGGAAGCATGGGGACGTGACAGCATGGTATCAGAGCTCTAGGTTGTAGCAATGGGCCTCTATGGGCCAAGAAGATGCAGTGATAGAAGGTATAATTACCTTCTCTATTCAGCAGAGCAGCAGCAAGTTTCAAAAATTGCCTAAGTGTTTGAACAGTGGTTCATCGCAGCACTAAGTGGAATCAACTTCTACTGTGGCGAAAGGATTTGGCGTTTGAAAGCCCGCAGTTGCGGCTATGAAAAGGGTTAGACCGCCAACTCAGTAATGGGTCCGATTTCCGACGAAAGGAAATTTTGAAAAATGGTTTTTAAGTGTTGGAGCAGTCGGAAGGATTGGTGGAATTGAATTTCGCTGTAGCAGAAGGTTTAACCTTTTCCCATCCACCATTGCGGACGGCGAAGCGATTCCGCATCCGACATGAAAGACCACCAACATCCGACATGGTCGAAGAAAGACAAATTTTGTTTTGTTGAAAACTTGTCTAAGTGTTGCGAAATCGGAGGCGGGAGTGATCTTTCGTCCGCCGTTACAGAAGGATTCGCGAAGTGAACTTCCGCCAGTCAAAAGGGAAAGTGGTCCGTCAGTCCGCCATTGCGGAAGTGAAATCGCTAAAGCTTCCAACCAGAAAGGTCGTCGATGCCCGAAGTTGAAATTTTCTCCAAGTAAGATCAGACGTCGGAAGGATTCGGACTTTGGTGAGCCGTCATTGCAGAAGCCAAAGTCATTTGGCTTCCGATTTAAGAAGTCCACCGATGTCTGATGTTAACATTGTTCTCCATAAGTGCCAAATCAGAAGAATTCATGAATTGAATCGGAAGGAGTCGGACTTTGGTCAGCCACCGTTGCGGAATCCAAAGTCATTTGGATTTCGATGTAAAAAGGCTCTCGAGGGAGCGGAAGAATTAATGATTTCCCGTCCTCCATTGCGGAAGCCGAAGGCATTTGTCGGCCGATCAAAAAGACTACCGACGCCGCAAGAGAAAGTGCATCAATCGAAAGAGGAAATGGTTTGCATGTTCGCCATTGCGGAATCCAAAGCCATTTGGCTTCCGATGTAAACAGTCGTCGATCGGAGGAAGAAGGGATAGAGCATCCGCCGTTGCGGAAGCGGAAGCGTTAAGATGTCCAATGTGGAAAGACATCCGATAGCTGATGTATAGCGGAGGAATCAGTGGTTTCGACCGCTGAAATGCCGGATGGATAGCTGAAAGGGAGCCGATTCTGTGCAGGGAAAATTCTGAGATTTTCAAGTGGGATTTTCCCACTGATTTTGACCTTTTTTTGTGTGGTATTTTCATCTATTTTCCAGTGGATTTTCAAGGCTGAAAATAAAAAAAGAGGCAGCGATCTCATGCGCCAGAGGCAGCGATCTAAGCCCCCTTGACCCCCATCGTCCCCCTCAGATAGTCATTCCTTGATGAAGAAAAGTTTGTGTGTTTGGGCATTTGTAATTTTATGATTATTCCAAGAGAAGGTAAGTGGTTCTGATTTATATCAATGTTATGTGTCTAACATTTGTGTTATTAACACATTTGCAGAATCATAGTCACCTTCCAGGGAAGTATTCCAGGTAGTACAATTTGGTAAGTAAATTGTGGTTCAGTCATGAGAACCCATGATGGGTATGATGCTCGAGATTCCTATGAGCGAGCAGAAGATGCCATGGGAGAAAATGTCCGTAATAGAAATGATGACATAGAGTCTAATGGAAGAAGATTCCAAGAGACACCGTCAGATGTTGCAGCCACTATGAGAAGCTTGATTAAAGCCCAGGAAGAGCAGCATCAGTTAAATGCTGCTATGTTGCAGAGCTTGACAGACTTGCAAAGAAAGATAGACTCTAGGTGAGGTACAACAAGACCAGAAGGTAGTAAGAGCAGCACTAAGAGAAGGAGAAGGACTTCTAGTGGGTCATCTGATTCTGAAGAATCCAGTGGGGATTCAAGTTCTTCTTCTCATAAAAGGAAAATAAAGAGACACCATAGGGATCGCTCTCGGGATGAATTTTAAAAGGCAAAACCTCCTACATTTGATGGTGAGGTAAAGACTGGACAAGAGGCTGAAGCTTGGCTTCTTGGGATAAGGAATTACTTTCAAGTGCATGACTATTCAGGAAACATGAAGGCAAGAATTGCCATATTCAACCTGAATGGAAGGGCATACATTTGGTGGGAACACTTCAAGCAAGTAAAAAGGATCAGTGAAAGGAGACTTAAGTGGAAGCAGTTCAAGAAGTATTTTAAGCAGAAATATCTCTCTGATAGGTATTATGATGATAAGATTAAGGAGTTCCATGAGTTGAGATTGGGACAGCAAACCATGGAAGAGTATGCTAATAATTTTTTGGAGCTGTTGAGGTATGTCCGGTACATGAGAGATGAAAAAGTAAAGGTCTAGCATTTCCTAAGTGGATTACCTCAGTCTTATAAAGATAGAATTGAGTTTTATGATCCTAGAACTCTTGAGAAAGCAATAAGGAAGGCTAAGTATTGCTATGAGCAAAGAAAAGTTAAACCGGATTACCATAAGGCATGGAAGGACAAGAAGAATGAGAAGTTTGACCAAAGAAAGAAAGGTTTCAAACCTTCTAGCTTCAGGAATCAACAAAAGCAGCCATCCCAAGTTGCGAGTAAACCGGTTGGAGTGACAGGAGAAAAGCCTAAGGATCCACAATAGAATAGAGGGCCACTTCAATGTTGAAAATGTGGAGGACCCCACATGCGCAGGAATTGTCCACTCGAGAATGAGAGTGTAAGGCCAACTTATAATGTTCAAGAAGCAGAAACAGTGGGTCAAGTAGCAAGGGCAATTCCTAGGATTTACGCAGCACTGGAGGACCGTCAGGCAGATCACCTGTCAGCTGTGGTTGAAGTAGCAGGTAAGATTGCTGAGCAATCTGTTTCTGTTTTGATTGACCCTGGTTCTACTCACAGTTACATTAATCCTAGAGTAGTAGAGATTTGTGCTTTTAAGAAAGTAAAGCATAGGAAGTCTTGGTTAGTTCAGCTAGCCACTAGAACTAAGAGGAAGGTCAGTGAAGTGGTAGAGAAGTGTCGATTGGTCATGAATGGATTAGTCACTTGTGTAGATCTGAATGTTCTACCGCTTGGTTCCTATGATGTTCTCATTGGAATGGATTGGTTAGAAGCTCACAGGGTGAAGCTCGATTGCTACAATAAGACTTTCGAATGCACGAACGAAGAAGGGAACCTAGTAGTTGTGAAAGGCATTCCAAAGGTGATTTCAGTGAGGCAGGTTTCAGCCATGCAGTTAAAAAAGTTCTGTAGGAAGGGTTGCCAGTTGTATGCAGCTTAGATTTTGGAGGAACCAGGAGATGAAACTCCTAGGTTGGAGGACTATCAGGTGTTACAGGAATTCAAGGATGTGTTTCCTGATGAGATTCCAGGGCTTCCTCCAAAGAGGGACATTGATTTCACTATTGAACTTGTGCCAGGAGCAGCACCAGTGTCCAAGGCACCCTACAGGATGAGTACACTAGAGATGCTATAATTGAAAATGCAACTGCAAGAGTTGTTGGAAAAGAAGTATATTCGGCTGAGTGTGTCTCCTTGGGGAGCACCAGTTCTGTTTGTTAAGAAGAAAGATGGTACGCTTAGGTTATGTATTGATTACAGACAATTGAACAAGGTTAGTGTGAAGAATAAGTATCCTTTGCCTACGATTGATGACCTCTTTGATCAAATGAGAGGGGCAAGGGTATTCTCCAAGATTGACTTGAGGTCTAGTTACCATCAGGTGAGAATAAATGATGAAGACATTCATAAGATAGCCTTCAGGACGAGGTATGGGCATTATGAGTTTGTAGTGGTACCGTTTGGTCTCACGAATGCACCAGCTACATTTATGTGCCTTATGAATAGCGTCTTCAGCAGGTATTTGGACAAGTTTGTTCTTGTTTTCCTTGATGAAATTCTTGTTTATTCTAAGAATGAGGAAGAGCATGAAGAACATTTGAGGTTGACATTGAAATTACTTAGGGAGCATCAGCTGTATGCAAAGCTGAGCAAGTGTGATTTCTATAGAGATAGAATTTAGTACTTGGGTCACATTATTTCAGAAGAGGGTATATCTGTGGACCCTGAAAAGATTGAAGCCATTATGAACTGGCCTACTCCAAGAAATGTGCAGATGTAAGATATTTCATGGGACTTGCAGGATACTACAGGAGATTCATTGAGGGATTCTCCAAAGTTGCACATGCTATCACTTCTTTGCAAAAGAAGGGGATAAAGTTCGAATGGACATCGAGGTGTGAAGAGAGCTTCCAGAGATTGAAGAGTCTTCTCACCAGTGCACCAGTATTGAAAGTTGCAGATCCAGAGAAAGATTTTGTGGTATGTACCGATGCATGCGGACAAGGGCTTGGAGGAGTCCTTATGTAGGACAACCACATGATATGTTACGAGTAAAGAAAGCTGAAGGAGCATGAGAAGAACTATGCCACTCATGATCTAGAGCTTGCAGCCATAGTACATGTTCTCAAGATGTGGAGGCATTACTTGATGCGTAGGAGATTTGAGCTCAGAACAGACCATTGTGGTCTGAAGTATATGTTTGATCAGCCTACGTTGAATGCTAGGAAAGCAAGATGGATGGAGTTTTTAAGTGAATTTGATTTTGAAATCAAGCACATAAAGGGAAAAGAAAATAAGGTAGCTGATGCAATCAGCAGGAAGATGCAAGAAATGCATGTGGCATCCCTTAGTATTTGCCAATCAGATTTGAGGTAGCAGATTAGTAATCATGTTGCCGGAGATGAATTGTATGAGCAGGTAAAAGACAAGTTGTAGCAGCAGAGTCTTGAGAAGAGGTATGAAGGATATCAATTGGAAGAATATGGGATTCTCACTTATAAAGGTAGAATTTATATTCCGAATGTAGCAAACTTGAGGAGAGTTGTCATGGATGAAATCCATCAAGCTCTGTATTCTGGTCACCCAGGATATCAGAAGACAATTGCTACAGCTAGAAAGCAGTACTTTTTTCCAGGTATGAAGAAGGATATGGCTGAATACATTTCAAGGTGTATGAAATGTCAACAAGTGAAGGTTGAGCATCAACATCCCACAGGCTTGTTGTAGCCTTTTCCAGTTTCGGAATGGAAATGGGAAGTTATTTCCATGAATTTTATTACAGGATTGCCAATGACTTGGAGACAACATGATTCTATCATGGTTGTGGTAGACAAGTTGAATAAGGTAGCACATTTTATATCGGTTAAGTCTACGTATGAGGCTGGTGACATTGCAAAGATCTTCATGAAGGAGATTTTCAAATTGCATGGATTGCCTAAGAAAATAGTCTCTAACCGAGATGTCAAGTTCACTTCCAACTTTTGGAAGGGGTTGTTTGCAGATTTGGGTACAAAGCTAAACTTCAGCACTGCATACCATCCTCAGACGGATGGGCAGACCGAGAGAGTTAATTAGGTGCTTGAAGATATGCTTCGCATGTATGTGATGGACAAACCAACCAAGTGGGAAGATTACTTGCACTTGGTAGATTTTGCTTACAACAATGGACATCAAGCATCCTTGGGGATGAGTCTGTATGAAGCTTTGTATGGAAGAAGGTGTAGGACACCAGTGACTTGGGATAATCCAGTGAATAGGATTGTACTTGGACCAGAATTGCTCAAGGCAATGAAGCAAGAGGTCATAAAGATCAGGCAAAAGATGAAAGCAACAGAGGACAGACAAAAAAGCTATGCAGATAAGCATAGGGTGGACAGGGAGTTCAGTGTTGGGGATCATGTTTACCTCAGAGTGAGAGCAAGGAAGAGTTCCTTGAAGCTGGGGAGTTGTGCCAAGTTGTCGCCAAGATATTGTGGGTCATTTGAAGTGCTTGAAAGAATAGGGCCAGCTGCATATAGACTTGCATTGCCTGCTAGCACTAGAGCTCATAATTTTTTTCATGTTTCTTTGCTTAAGAGATATGTACATGATCCTAACCATGTGATAAATCGGGATGTGATTCAGGTGGAACCCGAGGGAGAGTTCTGAATTGAACCAATGCGCATCCTCTACAGGAAGGTCACAATGCTCCGAAATCGAGCCATAGGACAGGTAAAGGTGCAATGGGAGCACTACGGGCCTGAAGAGGCTACAAGGGAGCTGGAGGATGCCATGCGGTTGGCACATCCATTTTTGTTCAATTTTGCGGAACACTGAGGAGATGCCAATGTAGCATTTTGCTCAATTTTGTAAAGCATTGAGGACAATGCTAATTGAAGGGGGAGGGTAATGTAATGTCCCAGTTTTGACCCCATTACATTAGATGTGTATGATGTGTATTTTGTAAATGATCATGGTGTGGATTTAAAGGCCAAGGCCCCACCATTAATCGGTTATGCTATGTTTTGGACTTAAAATTGTCACCGATTGTATATTGGGGCATGTGGCATATATTATATTGGTCATCCTGTAAATATGCATCTATAATTAAAATGAACACAACCAGTTACGGTCGCGGCAACTAAATCGAATGGGGGAATGATTTTCATAAGGACAAGGGTGGGGAAATTTTTCAACCTTGGCCAATGAGGGAAAATACCCATGTGTTCTCTTCCTTTTGTCTCACCCAACCACTGCAATAAATAATTTCTGCTGGTAGCTGAGGGAAGTTATGGCAGTTAATTGTTTGGGGAGTGGGGTGGCAGGACTATCAGTCCATGCCTCCACGCACATTCCACCCATAGTTGACTTCCGAATGGAAAGGAAAAATGCACTCTTCAACCACACAGATTTTCCTTCCTCTCTCCATGAGTTGCTAAACACCCACGCACTGAAATTTCACGTCCTTCCTATTGTTTGTTCATCCACGGGAAAAAACGGAGCTTTTTTTCCTCACGCAGGAACTCCATTGTCTGTTCCTTTCCTCACTGGGTCAGATTGCTTCCTTATGCACAGGAATTTTCCTGGTTTCCAGCTGATACAGTGAGCTAAGGGATGTGCGTTTTCACCCACGATTTCCTGAAAAGAGCCATTCACGTCCTCAGCTATATGTTCTCCTTACAGACCGGTATGGTTGTCTAATTTCCATCATTTTAATGCTGAGATTGGAACTATTGTTCTCCCCCCATGTTTACTATTTAGTTGGGACTGTGTGATTCGATTATTGGGAGTCGTTTTGGCCACGAGAGGGCCAAGAACGACTAAGAAATCATCTTCTCTGTTTAAGTTGTGACAGCTAAATTAATTGCCTGAGTGCAAGGGTTGGTCTTCGGACTATGGGAGGAGCAGGGATGTTGGATTAGATTTTCTTGGTAAACCTGGTGGCTGGAAAGCACATAGATAGAGCTAGAGGGCTGACCTTCTTCTCCATCACCCCTGAATAGCACTGGAAGGGAATGCAGGGCCTGAGGGACTATGTAGCAGAGAAGGGACTGATTCCTTGTGTTGGGTGTGTTTGGGTGTCTTAGAGGTCAGGCTAGTTCTGGTGTAGGTGTTCTTGGCTCTGTAATGAGCTCACCAGCTTAGCAATTTTCCTTCTCCAGATCCTTAATGGCCTGATAAACCCAACTGTGTTGGCTTGGCTGTGTTATTATATATCCCTGGCTATGTGTAAGCCTGCTAGTTCCCTTATTCCTTGGAGAATCATGCCCAGCTCAGGGGTGGCAGCGCTGCTGAGAGATTAAGGAGCACGCTGGCCTATGGTTGGATGGAACATTGCAGTGACGTAGCTGGTTGCAAATCGAGTTCATCATAAGATAAGTGATTTTATCCATTTTAATTCTGTAATCTTAATTTCTGTTAATGAAATTAATGAACATGTTGAATGAATACATGCATCTATGAATGCTATTGTTTTCTGTTGTGTATGAGGATTAAATTGCATCTGTGCATGATAAACAATCCTGTGTGCATATTTTAGTTCAATTTTTGTTTAAGCATTCTATTTCAGTAAATTTTATACCTGTGCATGTTCATGGGGCTCTTAGCCCGGGTGCTTGAAGCTTGTAGTTGTGCCCTCTCTGCCGGCCGAAGGCATGGGGACGTGACACTTTGGCATTCTTTCCCTTGGCCCTTTTCGGGTGCGGTGGTGTGGGTACGGGTATGGTGGTTGGATTTTGAAGGCTAGGTGGAGGGTGAGACTCAACGACAATGGGTTGTACCATGGTTAAAACAACCTATGGCATTGGTGGCTGAGCTAGTGGATCAAGATACCACATCGAAATTCCCAATGTAAAGTTGGGTAGGCTTAAGGTTTCCATTACCGTCTTGCTCATGACACCAGGCAGGGGGAAGAGGAAGGGAATCATATGGACTGGAGATGAGCCCAGATAACACCTTAATGGTTGTATGTGGGGATGTGGTTGTGGCTACGACTGCACAAAATGCTGCTACTGCAGGTGATGTTGTGGGTGTTTTTGTTGTTGTAGCTGCGAACGATGTTGTGGTTTTGGTTGGGGCTACGGCTGCAGTTGTTTTTTGGGTGTAGCGGTGCTAGATGAGACCATGCACAACTCTATAGTCTCATTTTGTGTCGGTGGCAGTGACACTAAGGGGAAAGGAGTTGTCATGGTGGGATTGACAAATAACCCAGGGCCCACTTTCAATAATGGGTAGGCTGGTGTTTTTTCAACTATAGTGTTGATTGTAGGGATGACATTAGCGTGTGTAGTCATCCCTTGTGGCTCAATGGTGGTGATGGTAGGGATAACTTTGGAGGATTCCGTTAACCCTTGCGGATCATGATAAGTGAGTTGATCAACCGTCACAATCTCCCATTCGTGGGGGAACATCATGAGATGGAAGACATTTGATGCTACTGCTCTCATGGTGTACATATAACTTCTTTCAAGAAGAAGGTTATAGTCCAGTTGAGCATTGATGACCTCTATGTCGATCAACACTGTCTTCCTGGCTAATGTGATTGGGACATGGGGGAGGATTCCTTCGGATTTAGTGGGATGGCCATCATAATCCTGCAGAGTTATGGAGGATGGTTGTAGAAATGGTGATCCCAATTTCTGCCAAACCAGGGTAGACATAACGCATGTAGATACCCCCTCATCTACTATTCACTGATGCGTAACCAAGTTCTAGATAGATACCGGGATTTGGAAAGCGATGGTAAATGGCATGCATGGTTCTCCATTCTCCATGTCAAACATGATCAACTTGGATTCGGAGGGTTCTACAGCCCCAAGGGCGGCCAGTAACGCTTTTCGTTGCATTGGGCACATTTTGAGTACCTCCAGAGCGGACATGACCATTGGTGTTTGGGATAAATCATCCATAATGCTATAGCTGATGACAACTCTAGCTATGGTGTTGTTAGCCACTCAAAGTATGGGGGTACGAGGGAAAGGGGGTAATTGAAGAGGTGCATTGACCGACTTGGACATAGATATCATTGATGTGTTAGTGGGTTCGGTGGTGGTACCGTACTGATTCCGTCTAGTTTGTAAGTTGACCGCTTCAGTCGTCATGGCTAGCAGGTGGTGAACACCTATTTCTCTCATTGGAGGTGCCCCTAGAGTGTTGGGATTGGCCTGGGGAGGGGGAGCAGTTGCCACCAATCCTTAGAATAGTAGTGGGTTTTGAAGCAGCATAAAAGGAGGTCCTTGTGGTGTTGGGTTTGGTTGGGATTGATTTGCAGCATTGGCACCCTATTGAACTTCATTCTAAATGGCCTGCTTAGCATGACCCATGAGGGGACAGTCGAATGTGTAGTGCCCATAAACATCACAGAGTGTGCACGGTTGGTTTGTGCACAACAGGGTGTTGCGTCTTGGTGCATTCTATCGTGGGGGGTTTTGGGTGGGTCAGTTTGCTGCGGCATAGTTGGGAGGGTTTGGTTGTTGACCACCTCCCTATGGTTGGTTATTGGCTTGGTTCTGAGGTCGATTATTTCTAGCTTTCCCTTGTTGATTGTTGGGGGCAGGCTGGTTGGGATGGTTTTCTTGTGCAAATATTTGTCCCAACGGAGCAGGTGGATCAAGGGTGAGGGCTTGAGCTGCTTGTACTAGTGGTGCATAGTAGATTTGTAGGGGTGGTGGTCCCACAAATGTGGGCATTTTCCCTACATACAGTTGTATTGGCCAAGCCATGGCCTAATCCTACTATGGTGGCATAGGCTGTGCTTAGGAAGTTGTTGCTTCGGACTAGGACATCATTCTTGTGTAGTTTGGAGCTTGATTTTGGTAAACAACACTAACAGTGTTGCTTGGTTGTGGTGTAATGCCAAGTGGTGTCGGACGGTATTGTGGCTGTTGGGAGACCAAGCATATGATGCCATCCGCAACTGGTAGGAGGTGTTTGGATGAGAGGCATCTGGAATGATGGTGTATAGATATCTAGACTAGGCATAGATAAGGTCAAACTATTTGGATTTCATTATGGCCTCCTCTTCGGATTGGGGACATTTGGATGCGACGTCCTTTGCTATGGGTGGGAGCAAGGTCTTGAGGAACTAATCCAAGAAGATCTTGACATCAAGTTGGATTTTAGATAATCTGTAATGTCACCACCACTCATGGATGTGGTTGGTTATATGTGTTGCATTGCTTTGGAGACAGGATAATAGGATCTCCACCCCTTTGTCATATTTGACAGGGAGTTGGAAATACTATAGGAACATGAAAGCTAAGGAGTTGAAATCTGGATATTTGGCCTACGGTAGCTCAATGTACCATTTGGCCGCGAGACCTGTAAGGGTGCATTGGAATAGCCTCAGCCTGATGGAATTGTCTATGATGTTGTTGGATGAGTACCATACATGGAATTTCATAATATAGTTTTTGGGACATTCCCTTGCCTTGCCTTCAAACTTGGGGATGTCTTATGGTAGCTTAGTTGGCATTGGAGGCCAAAAATCTTGATGGAAAATGGGGTCGTTTATCAATCGAGCCAAATTAGGCAAGTTATGATGAGCCATGAAAGGCAGATTGGACCCCAGGTTGATTTGATATTGGGAAGGGATGGTGGTGGGGTTTGCAGGTGCATAATGTACCTGCATAACTGGGGGTAGTGGTTGTGCCATTGTAGATGGGACAATTCCCCCAATTGTGGTGGGAGGGGACTTACCCCCATGTATGATAGTAGGGGAAATGTAAGTGGATGGTCCACTACCCCCCTGTGTGGCAGGAGAGGCAGTGTGTGTGGAAGGGCCACTGCCCCTGTGTGTTACAAGTGGACCATCTTGGCTGGTCACTATGGGTGCTGGCAGCCAACTGATGACAGTTTGCATGACTATGCTTGGGCCACCTGCAGGGTTGTTAGTGACAAGTTGTGGTGTGGACATGGGTCCACTTGCTATGGTTATGTTGGAAAATGGATCTGGATTTGCACCAGCCATGGGGCTTGATGGTGCAGTATGGAGGTCTATTTTAGACTAGTATGGTTCTGAATCTGAATCAGGGGCTGTGTGGAATTCTAATGGTGTGGGATATTGCTGAGAATGGTTTCAACGGTGTCAGTTTAATGTCTCGAATGGTGGTGGCTCGCCTCTTAGGCGTGAGGAATAATGTGGAGGATCAATTGTGTTAGATGTTTATCAAACTGATGGGAATGATGTTTGGACCCCAGTTTCAATGGATTTCTATTAGCTGTAGGTGGTCACTCGACCACCAAGACTACCAAAAGATTACTCTTGGATTTTCCTCATGGGAATTTCTACTCAATTAGTGGGGGTCATTGCCCATTTCGCTTGGCAATTCCTCTCAGCGACCAACTACTTTGGGGTTCCCATGGCACTCCTCACAATGAGTTTTTGGGCTGAGCCCAGGTACTTCCCACGGTTGAAGTAGTCAGGGGCTTATGTCCTCAAATACTGTGGATTTGTTTGAACTTAGTGTAAATTGATAAATTTAAAGGCTCTCTCAGTGTCATGAACTGAGTTGGGTTGATTACTTGGTATGGTGTATTTGTTTTTCTATCTTTATGGTATCAGGTAGCTGCAAATGGTTTATGAATTCATCATATTGTAGCAGAGTTCATATCATTATTGTGCAAGCATTGAATAATCATAAATTTGTAAACAGATACATATTTAACCTTGAATTTGATAGCCTAACTAGGTGACTACCTTACACCTATATTCCTCTTAGACCAAGAGAAGGTGTTGGGATCTCAACACAATGGGACTAAGTCCATATGTAGATCCACATGTCACCTCCTGGATGCAAGGTTGGTCAACAGGGAAGATGCTTAGCACCATGATAATCCCTCCTTCTTGAGCTATTCCCTTTTTCGTATCCCAGAATACCCCGAAGGGGGATGACTACGTAGAGGAGGAAGGGTAAGCAAGATTTTATTTTAAGTCAATTTTAGTTAAACTATATTCATTAACCCATTTAGTATTTAATTTACAATTTGTTATGTAAATTAAATTGCAATAAAATTAAATGGAAGTAGAAATTAAATGGTTCAAATGGGCAGAGGCAGCTGAGCCGCACTAACAGTCCCAACAAAAGCAAATAGTGAAGCCAAAAAATGGGTCACGCACCTGTAAAGTTCCTATTTATGCGAAGTGGTTCTGATCAAACCATGTGGAATTACCTCAAACGGTTTAAAAACCACTTTAGAAATGAGCCCTTTTACCCCTAAACATGGGCATATTCTTAAATGGCTCAGCTGTTTGGGTAGAAAATGAGCCCGAACACAGGTGAATTTTCATAAACTTGGTTTGGTCATTTTTTCACAGTTGAGTGATTTGCAAATCACAGAATGGCCAACAATAACTGGTACTATGGTCAACTGGGCTTGTATTAACCTTGAGGAGGCTCAAAAATAACTAAAAATGTAAATAAACATCAATATAAGCTACATTTAACAGAAAAATTAATCTAGGGCAAAGAATTGAACAAGAAACTAAAACTGTGAGAACTAACCCAGGAATCTTGTGGGATCAACCTTGTATGGTTGCCAGTTGTGTAGTAGGGATTTCTCCTTGCTAAAGGGGTAGGAATGGCTCCCTTTTGTCTATAGGACAGAAGGGTAGGTTCCTGCATGTGGAAAATGCAATGAAGAAATCAGAACTAACAGAAAGCAAAGAACAAGAAAGAATGGCCATGAGCCCCTCTGCAAACAAGGTTAGGGCTTCGCCTTGGCTACCTGCAAAAAAATAATGAATAGAAATAAACCTACAAAACATGCCAATAAACAAACTTTCAAACAAACACTGGTTATAAATCAGCTAAACTTACTAAATAAAAATGCATAAACAAGACAATATTATACCTCTCGTTTAGTGAAATGGGCCTCGATGCCCTGGCTGGAAGGAAGCACCTCTCTATCTCACTCAGCAATGGAGGAGGAGCTATGGCTCAATGGGGAATGTGAGTGAAAGAGAGTAGGATGTGGGTGGCTTTAGAGGCAAAGAGCTCTCAAGGCATCCACGGGTAGCATAACAGTATGCAAGAGAGAAGTGTTTTGAGAGTGACCCCCCACCCTCCTTTTATAGCTTTTTTTTTTGGGTTTTAGGGTTTTAATCCCTTGGTCCGAGATTTAACCCCTTTTTTGGGATTTTAGCCCCTCCCACCCTAAATTTAGCTCCTTTTAGTGTTTTAGGCTCCTTTGAGGGGTTTTAGCCCCTTTTGGAGGCTTTAGCCCCTAGGATAGTTATTTAGGATTCTTTTTGGGGTTTTTAAGCCCTTTTCTTCATCCTTAAGCCTTTTTGAGGGTGTGGGGTTCAAATGGAGGATCATGAATGGGTGTCCTTATGTGGTTTAGGCCATGTAGAGATGAGTGAGGGATTTCTTGGGTTAACAATCCCGCCTTGCCAATGACCTTCCTCTCGGCAAGGGGGCATACCTCTTCGTTGACTCAGATGGTGGACTCTTTAAGAAGTCGTGCAACGAGCTCAACCTCAAGTGATTCTATGCATGATATAACCACTATGAGTCCCTTATAGTGTAGTTTTTTCCCTTTTTTGTTTTGCAACGTTCTTACCACAAATCAAAGACCCCCATTCAGGGGATACACCATTAGCTGCTAATTCAAAGGCACCCGAAACCTATTCGAGACACCCCTCACACCTCTAGGCCCAAATTTCTATCTCCTTATGAGACCATTGTCTCATATTTAACAAAAAAAAATTGGGACTGCTCCCCAAAAGTTACCTTGATTTGCAAGCCACAGCATGGCGATGCAAGTGTCTACGGACCTGTACTTGCATCACTCTTGCCTACCACTAATCATGAAGATTCTCAGGCCACCACCCATCAAAGAATATAATTTTGATTTTTAACACATAGCTATCTACTCCTTCCACTGCACCTTATGCAGATATCTGAACCATTGTACGGAAGACGGGTCATTTCCTTTGCATGTGTTTGGCATATAAATTCCTGCGTACTTGCACTCACATCATGTTAAATTAAAATGAGAAACATTAAAATAATAATGAGTGAGAAATAAACATTAAAACAAGAAACCATATATAGACACACAATATACCCTAGAAACCCCATGCGGGGAAAAATAGCACCGATGGAGATCTTCATTACATGGCCAAAACTAGCCATCTGAGCCAAGTGAGCTATCCACTGCTCACCCCCAGGCCTATTTACAATGGAGCCTCCTCAAGCCTTATAAAGGATTAATCACATGCAATACCATGGGACAATACCATGGGCTACAATAAACCATGTTCCCAAACCATGTCCTAGACCTAACCACCTTTGAATCAATCCCGAGTCAAGGTTAACACATGCAATACCATGGGACAATACCATGGGATACAACAAACCATGTGCTAGACCTAACCACCTTTTACTTGATCTCAAGTCAAGGTTAACCCTAACAATCCCCCCTTTAAACTTGACTTGGAGTAATCACCTATTGATGTATATGTAAGTTCGGAATGTATTCTTCTATGTATCTTATGTATTGTAACCCGATGTTTATTCCGAGATGTTTCTATTATGTATTTGGGTCATGTTGTTATGCCCCGATGTTCTGATCGGGAGGATCTATAATGTAAACAAGTCATGTCAATTCATTAGGTAAGTCCCCACAGTTTTGGGGCACTCGAGTTATTATACACTAATTAAGGTGTAGGCTCGGGTAAGTAATATTAGGTCGAGCCTACATGTGAAAATGTACTTCAAGTGAACGGAAGAATATAAATAGAGAGTGAGACTCTCTATTTATTACACACATCATTCACTCTCTTAAGTGAGGCACACTTGTGGAGGAGGAAATATACTGGGACTAGAAGGCCACTGCTGTTGGGAGATCTCTTACTATTTTGGTGCTAATTTTATCTTTAAGGAAGTTGCAGGGTTTTCTCCTTTATGGTTTCCCCGAGGAAAACTCTTTGTGTCTCTTGTCTCTTGTGATATGCTTATGTTTTATTGCTATGCTTGTTATTCTCTTAGTGAAAAGATCCTAAGATCATAATGCCAGCTTAAATGTTGAAAAACTAACATGGTATCAGAGCTAACCTGAGAAGAAGACACTGTGCAGCTACGGGAACTAAGGCTTCCTAGTTTGTGGACTTTTCTCCATAGATTTTTAGCAAAAGTAAGGTGGAATTACTCTCCTCCCTAGGGCACATCTTTCTGTCAAAACAAAATCCAATTATGAGGTTTTTCAGTTTTGGACCTGTCACTAGGGTCGAAAATTAGGGCTTTCTACAGAAGAGGAATTTTTAAGTGAGCCCAGGCTTGGATTGATCTCCTCCCCAAAATCTAAGTTAGGAACAATTTGAAGGCATTTGGGTGGACAGAACACCGAAAAAGAAAAACCCTAGTTGCACCTGAACCAGCTCTGCAGGATTTCAGCTCAAGTTTCAGATCCGACATCTTGAACCTGGTAATATCTAAAATCTTTTGTATTTCCATTTGAGGATCTTATTTAAATATGTCTCATCATACCAAGCTTGATGAAAATATTGAGGGGGCTGATAACTTTCGAGCTTGGAAGTATAGGATCTCCCTGGTCCTGGAAGAGAATGAATTAGACTCCTACATTCATGAGAAGGTTCCAGTTCCAGAGGGAGATGAGGCTAAGGCCTTGCATAAGAAGAATATGGTTATGGCAAAGAGGATCATTGCTGATTCTATTAAGGATCATCTTATCCCACAGGTGTCCTCTCTCAAGACACCTAAAGCTATGTTTGATGCCCTAACCAAATTGTTTGAAGGAAAGAACATCAATTGGAAGATGACCTTGAGGAACCAATTGAAGAATGTGATCTAGTCCTACTTCACAAGGGTTTCTCAAATCAAAGAGCAACTAGAAGATGTTGATGAAGAAGTGGAAAATTATGAGATTGTGATGACTACCTTGAATGGCCTCCCTAGGTCATGGGATGCTTTTATCCAAGGAATCTGTGCTAGGAAGAAGTTGATCAAATTCAGTAGACTATGGGAAGAATGTTCTCAAGAAGAAGCTCAAATAGCAACCCGAGAAGAGAAGATGGGAAATGAAGATCAATCCCTCACAGCTCACTCCAAGAAGGAAAGAAGAAAACATCATTACTCCAAAGGTAAGAGCTCTCATCCTAAAAGAGATCTATCTAGATTAAGATTTTATACATGTGATGAGATAGGGCACTTTGCAAAAGACTGTCCTAAGAACAAAGGACACTCCCATAAGAAGAAGGGGAACAAAAGAAGGCATCATGCTCATGCTATAGAGGATGATGAACCATCCAAGAAGAGATCCAGATATGAAAGTGAAGATTCTTCAAGTGAGGATGAATATGTTTTGATATCAGCCCTCATAGGTAACATTACTCATGGAAGTGATGATTGGCTTATAGACAGTGGAGCTTCCAAACATATGACGGGATTCAAGGAATATTTTGTAAGACTATCAGAACATGAATCACCTCACAAGGTGAAACTAAGAGATGACTACCAATATCCAATAAAAGGTAGTGGAGAATCTTCATACAAGCTAGACTCTGGTAAGTCTCTAACAATGAAAGAAGTATTGTTTGTTCCAGGACTTAAGAAGAATCTTCTATCCATTTCAGCCTTGGATGCAAAAGGAATGCGGGTTGCATTCATAGATGGTCAAGTCATCATGTGGCCAAAAGGAAAGACAATTGATGATGTGGTAGTGATTGGAGAACAAGAAGGAGGCTTGTACAAATTGAAGGCCCATCCAGAACAAGCCTTAATCCATGACTCAGTAGAGCCAAATGAACTTTGGAATAGAAGGCTTGCACATGTGCATTGAAAAGCACTACCTATTGCAAGCAAAGCTGTTGAAGGTCTTCCAGAATTCCAAGAAAAACATGATGGAGTTTGCAAAGGATGTGCGAAAGGGAAGAATACAAAGAAGACATTTCCTAGCAGCGAAAGCAAAGCCAAAGGAATTCTAGAAATCATCCATTCCGATGTATGCTGTCCAATGTCATCAAACTCACTAAGCGGGTATGCATACTATGTTTCTTTTATTGATGATTTTTCTAGAAAGACATGGATTTACTTTATGAAAAGTAAAGATGAAGTGTTCAGCAAGTTCAAGGAATTCAAATCCTTGATCGAGAACCATACTGAAAAGAAGATCAAGACCATTCAATCAGATAATGGTGGAGAATTCACTTCGAATGAACTCAAAGAAATATGTAGAGAATCAGGGATTAAGAGGGAGTTGTCAACTCCTTATAATACACAACAAAATGGGGTTGCAGAATGGAAGAACAGAACTATCATGGAAGCTGCAAGAGCTATGCTTCATGATCAAGATCTACCTATGCATCTTTGGGCTGAAGCTGCTAGAACAGCAGTGTATGTACAGAACCATACTCCACATAGAGTACTCAAAAACAATACTCCTAAAGAAGTCTTCTCCGGAAAGAAACTAGAAGTCAGGCATCTCAGAATATCCGGTTGTCCTGTGTATATCCACATTCCAAAAGAGAAGAGAACAAAACTAGATCCTTCAGGAAAGAAGGGCATATTTGTGGGATACTCTGAAAGCTCGAAGGCTTACAGAATCTACTTTCCAAGATACAAGAATATTGACGTCAATAGGGATGTAACATTTGATGAAGACACAGCTTACAACAAATCCAGAAAGAGACCTACTGAAGAACCTGAAGAAGCAGAAGCAGAAGCACCCAGGATCCGTGATGAAATTATGAATGAAGAAGCTCAAGAAGAAGATCGAGAGTTCGAGGAACCACAAAGACCTGTAGATCCACCACTGGAGAAGAATCCTCATAAGAGGAAACCTGCTTGGGTACGTGAACTTATCCAAGGTGCGGAAAGATACGGAGCTCCAGAAGAAAATCACAGAGAAAGAAAGAGAACAAGATCAAATTCCGGGTATGTAGCTTTATTATGTGATTTCATTGATAAAGAACCTTCCAGTTATAAAGAAGTGGCAGAACAGAAAGAATGGAAGGATGCTATGATCGAAGAATATAAATCGATCATGAAGAATGATGTTTGGGATGTTGTCCCTAGACCAAAAGGGAAGTCAATTGTCACTTCCAAATGGATCTACAAGATCAAGCATGCTGCAGACGGGAGCATTGAAAAGTACAAGGCAAGATTTGTAGCTCGAGGATTCTCTCAGAAAGAGGGAGTGGAATATGAAGAAACATTTTCACCTGTAGCTAGATACACTTCCATCATATCAGTACTTGCTCTAGCTACAATGATGAAATGGAAGATACACCAGATGGATGTCAAGACTGCTTTCTTGAATGGTGTAGTGGAAAAGGAAGTGTATGTAGAACAACCACTCAGTTTTGAGACACATGATCGAAAGTCTTATGTATGCAAATTGAAGAAAGCCATGTATGGTTTGAAACAGGAACCTAGAACCTGGTACGGTAGAATTGACAGCTTTCTATCCAGTTTGGGCTTTACTAAGAGTAAAGCGAATTCCAACCTTTACTACAAGGTTGAAGATGGCAATCCAGTGATGCTCCTATTGTATGTAGATGATCTATTTGTGACAGGTACAGATGGGTTGATTGTTGATACGAAGAGAAAGCTTGCTGCTAAGTTCGAGATGAAGGACTTAGGAATGATGCATTACTTTCTAGGTATGGAGGTGTGGCAGAGTGCAGATGGAATCTTCCTTGGACAAGGGAAGTATGCAGTAGAGATCCTGAAGAGGTTTGGGATGATGGACTGCAAGGCAATGGCCACACCTATGGAATTGAACCTGAATCTATTGAGTGATGCTTCGTCAGAGTCGGTTGATGCTACGATGTATCGTCAGATGATTGGGTCATTGATGTACCTGACGAACACAAGACCAGCCATTTACTTTGCTGTGAACACCTTGAGCCAGTACTTGACAGATCCGAGAAGTGTTCACTTGACAGCTGCAAAGCATATTCTGAGGTACTTGAAGGGTATGATTGATTATGGGCTCAAGTATGATGCAAATCAGAAGATTAACCTGGAGGGTTATGTTGATTCATATTGGGAAGGCAATGCCACCTACAGAAAGAGTACTTCAGGATGTTGCTTCAGTATGGGATCAGGTGTGATCTCTTGGTTTAGCAGGAAGCAATCCTGTGTGGCACTGAGTACAGTTGAAGCAGAGTATGTCACAGCTTGTTCAACTAGTTGTGAGGTAGTATGGCTGCGGAAGCTACTGTCTGATTTATTTGATCTCCAGTTGGATGCTACTTGTATACATTGTGACAACCAGAGTTGTGTGAAGTTGTCAGAGAATCCAGTGTTTCATGACATGTCTAAGAATATTGAGATCAAGTATCACTATATCAGGGATATGGTGCAAATAGGAGCAGTGAAGCTCCAGTATGTTGCGACGGAGGAACAGATAGCTTATGTATTGACGAAGCCATTGGCTAGGCTGAAGTTTGAGTACTTCAGAGAGAGACTTGGTGTTCTCCAGATCGAGGATTCCTCCCAGGGAAAGTGATGAGACCCAGAGCCATTCTGACATGGTGAGAGGATTGGTTCCTTCCATGGTCAGATGTAAGAGTTGAGTTATTTCATCATGGTGAGAGGATTGGTTCCTTCCATGACTGATATGAGTGTTGAGATCCATATCCATTCTGGCAAGTAGGTCAGATATAAGGGCTGTGCCATTCTGTCGAGTAGGATGGATGTAAGGGAAATTTCCATTCTAGGAATGGAGGCACCTGGTCAGTTACCAGGATCACTCAGTGCAGGACTGTGTAGCCATTTTGATGTGATAGAGGGATGTGTTCCCACTTGATCAGATGTAAGGGCTGAACCATTATATTCATGGCTAAAGGATTTAATTCCTTCCATGTCAGATGTAAGTGTTGGCCATTCCGATGAGTAGGTCGGATGTAAGGGCAACTGCCATTCTCTAGGAGAGTGGAGGCGCCTGGTCAGTTACCAGGTAGCTCAATCGAGGACTGGGGGCCATTTTGATATGACTACTGAGATGTGTTCTCATAGGATTAGATGTGAGTGCAAGCCTTTCCATCACTGTGATAGGATGTGTCCTTGTCTGGATGGATGTAAGTGCAGAAATATTCCATCACTGTGATAGGATGTGTTCTTGTTTGGATGGGAGTCTTTCATCACTGTGATAGGATGTGTTCTTGTCTAGATGAAAGTGAAGAAATATTCCATCACTGTGATAGGATGTGTTCTTGTCTGGATGAAAGTGGAGAAATCTTCCATCACTGTGATAGGATGTGTTCTTGTCTGGATGGGAGTCTTTCATCACTCTGATAGGATGTGTTCTTGTCTGGATGAAAGTGGAGAAATCTTCCATCACTGTGATAGGATGTGTTCTTGTATGGATGGGAGTCTTCCATCACTGTGATATGATGTGTTCCTGTCTGGATGGATGTGCCTTTCTGACGAGTAGGTCAGATGTAAGTGCTGGATGTGCCTTTCTGATGAGTAGGTTAGATGTAAGTTCTGGATGTGCCTTTCTGATGAGTGGGTTAGATATAAGTGTTGGGCATGCCTTTCTGATGAGTAGGCCAGATGTAAGTGCTGGGTGAAGACCCACATGAGGGTAGGCCTACAACCAGCATGAAAAATGGATGGCTCTGTAGAAATTCCTATGACGAGAAGAATCTTGAGATAGCACCAGTGTTGATCTAGATTGAGTGATGATCCAGATCCAATAATGATGATCCAGCAGTAATGATCCATATCAAGTGATGATCTAGATCTAGTCCAGAGATGATGATCCAGATCGAGAGATGATCCAGATCTACTGATGATGTTCCATGATGATCTAGATCGAGAGATGATCTAGATCCGATGATGACTTGAATATGAAGATGACTTGAAGATGAAGATGACTTGAAGACAAAGATGACTTGAAGACGAGATGATCCAGCTGATACAGAGAAGAAGACCAGTGCTGAAAATTGTGTCGAAAGAATACCTTCCTAGTTAAGAGGGAGTGTTGATGTATATGTAACTTCGGAATGTATTCTTCTATGTATCTTATGTATTGTACCCCGATGTTTATTTTGGGATGTTTCTATTATGTATTTGGGTCATGTTGTTATGCCCCAATGTTCCGATCGGGAGGATCTATAATGTAAACAAGTCATGTCAAGTCATTAGGTAAGTCCCCACAGTTTTGGGGCACTCGAGTTATTATACACTAATTAAGGTGTAGGCTCGGGTAAGTAATATTAGGTCGAGCCTACGTGTGAAAATGTACTTCAAGTGAACGGAAGAATATAAATAGAGAGTGGGACTCTCTATTTATTACACACATCATTCACTCTCTTAAGTGAGGCACACTTGTGGAGGAGGAAATATACTGGGACTAGAAGGCCACTGCTGTTGGGAGATCTCTTACTGTTTTGGTGCTGATTTTATCTCTAAGGAAGTCGCGGGGTTTTCTCCTTTATGGTTTCCCTGAGGAAAACTCTTTGTGTCTCTTGTCTCTTGTGATATGCTTATGATTTATTGCTGTGCTTGTTATTCTCTCAGTGAAAAGATCCTAAGATCATAATGCTAGCTTAAATGTTGAAAAACTAACATCACCAACTCCCCTCAAGTATTTACTAAGGAATATTACATACACCCCCCTATCACCTAGGTCTATCTCCCAAATTTACCAGTGAGTTACCAGGGGTATGCATTCCTTACGAGGTTTTACAGCCATATGCCCATTTACATGCAAACTGCTCCATTACATTTTTTTTCATGTGCCTTCATGGTGACTACACCATCACCATCCGTTGCTTCATCCTCTCGCTTTCCATGCTCGCTTCCTTGCTCGTCTTTTGCCATGCTCCCTTTGTACCTACATCCAAACTCTATCATTGATATCCATATAAAGAAAAATCCATCTACTGGATTACATGGGTCATCGGCTATTGTAACCACCAGTTCTCTAGGAATTCTCTTCACATACATGGCTCATCAATATTGGTCCAAAAATTGAGAATAAACCATCTCACATTTCTCCCGCAATCGAAGACTCAACCTCTCTGATCCACATCAAGATAGGCTACGAGTACACCTGCCACCCTCGTACCTACCTAGTGGTTCATTCCACACTTGATGCAACATGCCTTCTTTGCGCATAAGAGGGATACCTTGTGCTTTTAGCATCCAGAGAAATCCAAACTTACCTACGGCTAAGTTTCACATGGACCAAAAAATTACTGCTAGGGTGTCGAGTACCACCGAACATGCACCTCACAATTTGATTCAAAAAACCCGATACAATAAATTTTTTTTCAAATATATGTTCTACCACATTTTCATCATGTCATTCTTACTTCCATACACAATATTGTCCATAGCACAGGCACATAGAAACACCAACGAGCATAACCAAGCCAAACCATGGATCTGATACCAATTGTTAAGTTAAAATGAGAAACATTAACATAATAATGAGCGAGAAATAAACATTAAAACAAGAAACCACATATAGACACACAATATACCCTAGAAACCCCATGCAGGGAAAACCAGCACCAATGAAGATCTTCATTACATGGCCAAAACCGGCCATCTGAGCCAAGTGAGCTAGCCACCGCTCACCCCCAGGCTTGTTTACAATGGAGCCTCCTCAAGCCTTATAAAGGCTTAATCACATGCAATACCATGGGAAAATACCATGGGCTACAACAAACCATGTGCTAGACCTAACCACCTTTGACTCAATCCTGAGTCAAGGTTAACACATGCAATACCATGGGACAATACCATGGGCTAAAACAAACCATGTTCCCAAACCATGTGATAGACCTAACCACCTTTGACTTGATCTCAAGTCAAGGTTAACCCTAACACATCACATGTAGTCAAGTCCATCCACCAAAATTCACACACAACTCTCCTAACCTCTGTCTAGGCGCCACATCGGCTTGCGTGCCTCTGTCACACTGACTCGCATGCCTCTACCACGATCTATCCCGTGCATGTATTTGTATGTTTGAGAGCCACCTACTCTATCCATACTGTGCGGATAACCTATGGACCACTGTCCACCATTCCGACATGGAGCACTACCTATTCCACCGCAATCGGTTGACCATATTAGAGTTTCATTTAAGCTCTTTTCTGACTCCTAAAAACAATGAAAATATGGTCGAGCGCAGCTGCTCCCTTCCCTGCTCATTAAATTATAGGAAATGGAATCTACATCGTCTTGCTCCATCCATATTGCACAAATGACCTTTGGACCACTGTCCACTACCACGACATGGGGGAACCATCAGTGCCCCCTCGATCGGTTGACCATAATGGAGTTTCTTTTAAGCTCTTTTCTGACTCCTAAAAGAATGAAAAGATTGCTGAGCGTAGCTACTTTCTTTCGTGCCTGTTAAAGTATAGGAAAGGGTGTCTACATCATCTCATTTATCTCCTTTTGCAAACTATGTATACCATCAAATGAAAAGGACCACCTTGGCATATTCAAGCCAAGACCGTTCCCCTTTGCATACTTTTATGCTTTCTCGGGAAGAGGGGCCATAATTTATGAAAAAGCTCATCATGGGTTGTCATTAAGCTATTTTCCATCCTTCTCATCAAGAAAATATTTCCGAGCAAACTTGGTTTCATTCATGCTTGTAAAAGTATCTGAATGATCGTCGAGTCAGTATAGGTTTAACCTTTTCCGGCCTTATTGGAATACCAATGGTAAAGAAGTCTCTCATCCCCCAAAGGATGGGAAAGCTCTCCTATGTATACTTTTATCCTTTTTAAGTCATAGAATACTACCAACGAAAAATATCCCCCACTGGAGTCCTCTTTGTGCTTTCAGACTCTCTAAAATTGAAAGCACCATCGAGCATTTACTTTCTCGGGCTCGCCAAAAATCCTTGAGATCGTACCACAATGGTGTCTCTAGAAACCACCCCATAGAAAATAGTTTGGCAGCATTCCCCCTTTGGGTCACCTTTGTTCATAGTACTCTGCAATGTGTCTTCCTTGGATCCCATCAATATCAAAATTGTCTACCTCCCCCAAGTATTTCCCATCTGCAGTGACATTCTCGGTATTACAACTATGATCCCATTCCCATGAGTCACTTTCATTTGCTTCCTAGTCCACCCTATGGTCATACTCTGAACAAAGGAAGTTTGAGTCTACCACACCCCCCCTGCCCCTGTTCAACTCTTTCCCCTCCCCCACCATTTCACTGGGTCAATCCACAAATTGTCTCATATCTTTCAGTTATCTCCCTCGTGCTTCTGGTCAAGGAAACACCATTGCCTTGAATAGGGGAAGGTCTCCCTTTATTGATGACAACACACATATTCTAGAGGATAGAGCCAAAGGTCCATGTATCTTGGTTTCATTAACCTCATTGATGAGTTCCTTGGACCACTTGAGAAGAGTCCTTAGTGCCTCTCGGTATTGTTGTTTCTCACATGCTCAACTCCAACTACATCATCACACCTTTGAGATTCGTATAGGGTATTGGTCCATGCAGTATTTGGTCGAAGACCCTGGATGTCACCTGACTGTAGCACATTAATGATTCTATTCAAGGGACCTAAACAGGTTATGTCCCTTATGATTTCCAGGTTGCATTGGAGACAATGTTCAGAAGCCCTAGCAATGATTCTATATAGATTTTTGATTGATGCAGCATACTTGTACCACAGACACTCTGACTCTCCATCAGTGAGTCCATATAGCTATGTAGCGTCCCAGATCCAGCAAGCTATCAGTCATGAAGATATAGAATTCTATGAGAATGCTATGCATCCAATGTAGTAGTTCTTAAGATCAGTATTGTATTCATCCTCTCATTGAGGCAACCACTATGTATCATCAGTTGTATATGATCGACTCTTGTATTATAGAGCATAGATCACATTATTCTTTTGACACTTTCACGAGCATGGGGATGCCCGCCTCACCCATATACATGTCACACATTATTTGTATCTCACCCATTGATGGGAACCATATTAATACAAAAACCAAAAGCCACCATGC